>OY856411.1:889235956-889488456 GCA_963693085.1 Alisma plantago-aquatica
TTTTGATCAGAAAAATGTGTAGAATCCATAAAAATATGATCAAGATTAAAATATGCTTCTAGTTTGAAAAGAGTATAAAGTTATCATCTTTAATGATTTAATTTTTGAAAAACCCTAAGAATTGATGATAATGGGATCTAATGATGTTCTTTGAAGGTTTTGAGAAAATATTAACTTGTTGTTAACAAAAGGAAGAATTAAATCTAAAAAGATGTTCTTTATGCATAATTGGCTTAATTTAGGGTTCCATGTACATGAATATGCATTAATGGGCCTAAAACCCCTAATTTTGATAATTATGACTTTTAATGATTTTAATGGTGAAAATATATGAATAAGATAGAGATATGTTGTTACAAAGCCAATTTGAGTATAAAAGATCCTTGATGTGGATAATTTTGAGTAATTAGGGCTTTATGAGTAGAAAAGCTATTTTAGGGTTTGTTAACCTAAAAAGGATAAAGTTTGAGAAATTGATCTAAGAAGCCCTAATGAATCCTAATGAAACTTAGAAACCTTGGAAAGGTGTCCCAAGTCAATAAGGAGTTGTTTGGGATATGTTTGTGACAATTACACATTATACATGCTTTCAGGATCAATGTTTTCTTGATTTATTGATAATCTTGCTTGATTGGACATCTAGTGGGATTTGGATATATTGCTTCTTTGAGATCTCCAAAATAGGTATGTGGTTACACTTATGACTAATCTCTCTAGTTTCACAGCAATTTCTGAGGTTTTATCGGTTGCTTAGAAATAATTTCTTGGTTGACTTTTATTTCATGCAACTATAAAGTGACTATGACTATCATCATAAATATATATGCATGATTAGCTCAGATCCTCCTCCTCTGTAGCATTGATGATGATGATGATATGGATGACCTAGTACATGGTCTACCCTTGGGGTAGGATCATCAGGTTATCATGAGTCGATGTGTTGGTCTACCCTTGGGTAGGACCATACAACTACACAACCCTATGTAGTGATCTACCTATAAGGTAGGATCATAGGGTATATTTGAGATTTACCATATGAGAGAGGTAGTATCTATGTCCACCGTAGGGACAGCACGGAGGCAAGGATATGTAGGGATTGAGTAGTTATGTTTAATACATAAAGTTTGATATGTTAAGCAATAATTTGGTTGCATTATGTTGTTACAAATAGATGCAAGTTTTTGGTTCCCCCACATACTAGTATAATTCATTATACTGAGCGACATTTTGTTTGTCAGTATTTTAGGTATATTTGAAAGTGGACAAATAGTAAAGTGGCATTTGTGAAGAATAAAGTTAATCTATTAAAGGAGGATTTAGTTGGTTAGAACTCTACAGTGGGTAGAAGTTCCAGATTCCTATTTTTGAAAGGTATGTGAAAAGAGAATTTTTATCTTGTTTCAAGCTTAGTTGTGGTAGAATTTATTAATTATTTTTTATTATTTGCAAAACCATTGATCTTGTTTTGGTCTAGCGACTCTGACTTCTTGGTCTTCCTTAATTGGGGGTTATCGGGAAGTAGGGTCATTACAAATTCTCTCCATACCTTGAATCACTTTATAAGAACAGACTTATCTATCTTTTACTTTATTATCTTCTTAAATTCCATCGTCAAGAACTCCTCTTTTTCTTATTTATATTTGGATTTAGATTTCATAGTGTGATATCTTTCTCTTATAATCAACAATTCAAGTTTTGATAGATAATGATGTAATCCTCATCTTCTCTCGAGGTAATATTGAGTTATCTGCACCATGATTTTTGCTTCATTATGCTCTTTAGATTGTTTCAAAATGACTACTTGACCAGAGTAATAAAAAAGATAACAATCTAAAAGTTCCATACTTACCTTTTCTTCAATACTTGAATTCCTGGATGGGGAACCCAAATACTGAGATTAGGCAGTATGCACCATATTTTTATGTCATATTCCTAATTTTGACATCATCCTAGTCCTAAGTCTTAGTGTCCCTATAGACTCAGTGAACCTAAAGCTCTGATACCAACTTGTAAGAACCCGTTACACTAAACAACATTATTCAAAACATAAAACACAATCAATCACCAATTAACCACATACCTAAAAATATGGGTAAATTAAAATTGATTTCAACGTTAGCACCCACTCAGAAACATTTTCATAAGAGCCCAACATCTTTCTTATATCCATACTATCCCAAGAATTTGATACAAATTGTTCTATTGCCTTAGCCACAACATATATACAGAGCAGAACAATATTTGTATATGCCACACAACAAACATTAACATGTTAACAAAATTCTTATTTGTTTGAAACACCATATACAAACTTTTTCTATCTGGACCTAAGTGTACAGGGATGAATCTGGGACACACTAGACATCTAATCAAATTTCTCAAAGATTCATTACTATAGCTCCTCTTAGTTGTCACTGGTTTTTTTTCATCACTTTTGATTACCTAAACAAATGTGGCGGGCCATAAGGGTGAGACCCTGATACGGGTTTACCATGTGTAATACACAAGTGAACGTATCGAAGTAATAAGGCCTTGTGAGACCCGAGTTGAACAAGGTGAAGCATTTCTCCAGTAGACTACTACTAACTGTTGTCAAATCAGCTAAGCCGGTGGTAAATGGTTGAATTGAGTTGAACGAAAGAACAAAAGTAGAAATAAAATGAATTAAAGGTGGAATTAATTAGAGATGGGGTGAATTCCTTAGGACAGCGGTTTCACCATGGACAACACTAATAATCGATTTCACACACACTAACATCTATTATCTCAATCCTTGGATAAGGAGCCTGTAGCCAAAATTACCTAATACTGCAGTTTAATTCACTACCTAATCTAATGCCAATCCCACTTCCGCAGTTATTGGTTGATTAGTAAGATGTTGTATGGTCATTCTTTGGGTTTCTCCTCCCATTTACACCACTTTTCCCAAAGGGCACACTAGACGGGTAAATCTATGCTCTCCAACCCTCAACCTCACTCCCGAGATGACTAATCATCTATCAATCCACTCATGGTGATCAAGCACAAGTAGAACATGAAGCTTTCATAGATTTATATCCAGTAAAAAGAGATTAAAAACATTATATTAATGCAGGGAAATCAATCATGATGTATATCTGGGCTACTCCCGGATCCTAAGGAATAAAGGTTTTTAACCTTGCATGGTTTTTATCGATGAATACATGGGAGAGAAGAAGAAAAACATGGGCAGAATGAAGAAACTAAAGTAACCCCTGAATCTTTGTCCGTCTGGAAGATCCCCTCTGTCATGTGAGCATTGTGCTATCTTCAAGTTGTAGAATCGTCCTCCCGAGGTGCCTGAATCTCCTCAGTCAAAGCTTTTAGTCCTCAGTTCTTCTTTTCTCTCTTTTTGGTCATTGTGCAATGAAAATGGCAGCCCTCTTTCCTTTGGCCGTCATCCCCCTAAGTCATAGGAAGCACTTAGGATTCGAATTAACATCCACCATTAGATTAGAGATAAATCTACGGCTGGCCTTATCAGACTGACTCAGTGGTACTGACTAGGTGAGCTGGTAGTACCGAGTCACTTAGGTTTGGTTGTGTGATCTCAATCCTATCGGTACTATTGACTAAACTCAATAACACTGAGTTTTGTGATTTTTGAGATGCCTCTCTGACGTCAAATTGGTAGCATCGAGTTTTCTCGATTCATGTCAGGGCTTGCTAATGCTAAATCGGTAGCACCAACTTCAGTTGTCGGTAGCACCCACTCTGGGTGAGTCTCTGATAGGTCATTGATGTCAAGTCGGTACCATCGACTGTTGCCAGGTCGGTAGCACTGAGTCTGTGGTTCTTCCTTGTACCTAAAAACACAAAATCTTCTTAAGCCATTAGGATGCGTAAAATATTACATAAAATAGTAAAAATCATATGATTTGAAGCATTTAATAGGCACAGACCATCTAAGTAATTTCATGCATAATAAATCAAATAAATGACTAATCTACACATGAAATCAAGGAAAATTGTGCCTGAAATAATGACTAAAAACACATGCATCAGACCCTTGTCCCATCAAGAGTTATAACCTCCAACAACATTTATTGATTCCAACATTTTTAGGTAATGAGACAGTTTAAGCAGTTTAATCATATTTAACAAATAAGCTCAACAGCACCGATGATTAACAAAATACATAAAGGATCAGATAATAACTATCTTCATTAGCCAGACTATTCTCATATCCCTGTTAATAGTTTAAGGAGACTAGCAGCATGAGCATCTCTAACATCATGAATAACTCTAGTATCATATGCATAGCTAACATCATTAGCATGTCTAACAGGTTGAATATATCAACATCATAAGAAGAGATAACAACATAAGCACAACTATCTGGATAAGCATGATTAGCAGTATATGCATCTCTAGTTACAAAGGCATGGCTAGCATGCTAAACATATCTAACAACATGAGATAGCTAGGATCATGATTATAATCAACAGTAGCGTTATAGTTATCAACATAAGCATAGCTATTGTATGTACACATCTACAATCTTAAGCATATCCACAACCTAAATATATCTACTATCTCTTAATTACACTAATCATCATCTTTATGTAAAGATAACAAACAAGGGTTATCATCCAATGTGAAACATCATGTACAACCCTAAACAAATATGCTACAAGGTTTGTATTACATCTTTTATTAAACCTTGCCACTCAAGTTCCAACTAACCAATGCTTGGTCACAATCAGTGCAATACAACACCTAGGAAGAGTTGGAATCCTAAGATCTTCTCCACCCCCAGTCAGTACGGGTCTGCCACAGCGACACATAAGGTCAAGATGCTAACAGCCTAGTCCATACTTGGTACAAATCACGACACTAGTGAAAGGAGGTGGGTACGCATACCCTACCATCCGAGGTACAACTGTAGTTGTCCTCCAATCTCATCACATATATAATCACTGAGACATGACCACAGTCATTCTCAAACCGAGGGCTAGGTATGACCACAGTCATCCTCCCTAAACACTTGGTTTCATGATGACAAGCACCCCACATACTCAACAGTATGCGCTCCGAGTTTCCCTTAGGAAGACTCATTTCACCATATGGCAAGTTCTGACACTCAGATGGAATTATGTCATAGGGCACTACATGATTAGAGTTTCACTTGATTAGTTATGCAAATTGGGTAAATTAAGGCTGCATCAAACAAGTGGACATACAAACCCTAATTCACTTCTAGAAAGCATATAAATATCATAACTTTAAAAGATATAAAATTTGTAAAACATAATTTATCATCTCATCATCACATGATGCTATTCACTTTCCATTCATAAGGCTACACTAGTCATCATACTATCACCAAATATAAATCCTTTTCACAATATCATAGGGTATCAATCATTAACAACACAAGATGATTACACCTCATTCAGTGCTCAACCATGCCCAAAGGTCAATAATACCATCATATTATTCCCTGTAAGATCATCATTATCTTTGCATGCATTATAACAAGGCTTAACAACATCAATTACATATAATACACCAGATCCGCAAAATATTGCATTAATGAGCTAGGAGATATTCATAAGCAATCATAGAAGGGTTATATTAACATTAAGAATATTCCTTTATTACATCAACATGCAAGGAATTTAGATATAATTAACCCTCATCATATTCATAATGCACATGTTTAGCATAAGAAAGCTTCAACTGTTGGGTTTTGTGGAGAAAACATGCGCGGTGGAAGCAACAATTTTTTTTCCACTCAACCCAAAACATGATCTTGTCTACAACAACATATTTAGAAAGAGTGTATGTGGGATATACCTTATCGCGGAGCAAGTCCGGCGATGTCCCGTTGTACGATGGTGTGCAACGTTGCTGGCCTACACAGACGGAACTTCTCTCCCTTCGCTAAGTGTGTCGCAGGAAGATCAGGTGGCGCTTCTTTCATGTGGTGATGTCTGCCACTCGTACTTCGTCCATGTAGATGGACTGGAACTCCACATCGCACTTCCTAAGCCGGCGGGAAGGAGTCGTCTCTGTGCGGCGGCGTGCTAGGGTCACGGTTCTCTCCTTTCTCTCCTGAGGATGGTGACATCTAGGAATTATGTATGTGAGCATAAACTAAAAAGCCTCTCTCAATATCTTATATAGATATTGTCCGTCAAGCCCCTTTAAATAAGAGACGATAGGAAGTAGGGTTTCCTAAACCCATCGGTAAATAGAAACATTGTGTTAATTAAAATGCTCATGGATTAATTAGAATATTCTAGAATTAATTAATTAACCAAATAATCACATTAATTGATTAATTAATATCTGACTCCATGCAATTTCTTGGGATGGCTCTATGGGCATATATACCAACAGACTCTCACTTCCACTTAGATCCATTCACTCCAATATTATTCTAATGGATTACATAAACATTTTAGTAATCAATGTGATTTTGGAGAAATTCCAATCAAATCCACAAATTATACTCCTATTCCAACACATCCCATGCATGTGACCCGGTAGGCTCCAAATTACATTGGCGGTGATATCCATAATCATATTATGATTTCACAAGCAATGATTGGTATCTAGAAAGACTTCATTGCCACCCAAGTAATTGGAGAAGTTGGAGAACAACTTAACCTATCATTCATGACTGGTGTTACAGTGATTGTATAGTTCCTTTGTTGCTGATATCTGAATTGAACTCAAGTCATGAAACTGTTATCCCTTTCAACATTCAATCCATGTTCCTTGAACTAAAGCAGAGTGTTTGAGATATATGTAAGCTCAATATCACATATTGACTCACATCAGCATGGCCATGCATTTCTCAGTCTTTCTTATCAAGTGGCCAGAATATCAAACTCTCGTAGGAAGGACAAATTCCATCTACATCACTCATAGTCATCCCCGTGTGTCACAGTGCACCCAAGCACCATATTTTTGACAATCCTTATTCAGGACCACGGTGGATGATGTCAAAGTACACCGAACGACATGTGATAAGTGTAGTGACTTCAGATCTAAGAACCACAATCACCACCATCATTATGAGATGTGACTCTAACTATCAATCATGGTATCCATGTGTCACTCTCAAGGTGGGTCTGTTTGATACACTGTTCTCTAACAAGTATCTATGTATTTGGTTTGATATCTCCATATCATGGATAATGAGATTCTTCCATCAACCAACATACATTCTAATCTTATGTGTTATTGATGTCTATGGATATTTCCACAATAACAACTGATTAGGGACAAAACAAGAATACATACTCTTATCATACATATGATCTAACTATTCAGGACATCAACCCCAAGACATATGTCATTGAGTATATTATTCTATAGACATCTATAATTTTTATGGCCATCTCACAATATAAAACACAAACATATAGATTGGAAGCTTGCCTTAATTAATATGATCAATGTAGTATTACAAATCCTTTACATAGTATCCCATTACAATCATCAAATGATAGTCTTTATGGGAATACATACCAATAGATTACCACTTGCACTTATACCCAATCACTCATGAATCTCAATCCAAGTGATCAAACATGTTCGTCATGTTTCTATTGTGAAAGTGCTTCTATGAGCGGGTCAGCCACATTGCTTTCTGTAGGTACTCTATAAATCTTCACATCTCCTCGTTGTACGATCTCTCATATGAGATGGAACTGCCATAGAATATGTTTGGAATGTTGATGCGATCTTGGTTCTTTAGCCTATGAAATTGCTTCGTTGTTTTCGCAAAACAACTCAAATGCATCACTAGCACTTGGAATCACTCCAAGTTCAGAAATGAACTTCTTGATACACACAGCTTCCTTTGCAGCATTAGATGTGGCAATATATTCAGTCTCTGTTGTAGAATCTACAATCATCTCTTACTTGGAACTCTTCCAGCTTACAGCTCTGTTGTTCAGGCAAAACACAAACCCAGATTGTGATCTATACTCATCTTTGTCAGTTTGGAAGCAAGCATCGATGTAACCCTTTACCACGAGCTCTTCCTCACCACCGTATATCAAGAATTGATCCTTAGTCCTTCTCAAGAACTTTAGGATGTTATTTACGACTATATAGTGGCATTCACCTGGATTTGACTGATATTGGCTCGTCATGCTCAAAGCATACGACGCATCAGGACGAGTACATAACATCGTGTACATGATAGATCCAATTGCTGATGCATATGGAATCTTACTCATGCACGCCCATTCATCACATGAACTAGGACATTTGGCTTTAGAGATCGTAACCCCATGGGACATGGGCAAGTTACCTCTTTTATAACCCTCCATGTTAAACCTCTTTAGCACCTTGTCAATGTATGTGCTTAGGCTTAGGCCTAGAAGTCTTCTAGATCTATCTCTATAGATCCTAATTTCTAGTATATAGGATGCTTCGCCTAAATCCTTCATAGAGAAGGTCTTCCCTAGCCAACCTTTTACTGTCTGAAGAGTAGGCATGTCCTTTCCCATCAATAGTATGTCATCCACATACAATATGAGAAATATGATTGTGCTCCCACTAACCTTTTTGTAAACACAAGGTTCATCTACATTTTAACTAAAGCCAAACTTTTGATTACTTTGTCAAAATGTAGATTCCAGCTCTGAGATGCTTGCTTCAATCCATAGATTGACCTTTGTAGCTTACAGACTTTATTGGCTTCTTTTGGATCGATAAAACCCTCATGTTGTGTCATGTACACATCTTCGAGTAAATTCCCATTAAGGAATGTTGTTTTAACATCCATCTGCCAAATCTCATAGTCATGATAAGCTGCAATGGCAAGCATGATCCTGATGGATTTAACCATGGCAACTGGTGAGAAGGTCTTATCATAATCAACACCTTGAATTTGATGGAATCCTTTCGCAACCAATCTACCTTTATAGGTTTGAACATTTCCATCCATGTCGGTCTTCTTCTTGAAGACCCACTTGCACCCTATGGGTTTTACCCCTTCGGGTGGATCCACCAAGGTCCATACCTTGTTGGTGTACATGGATTCCATCTCAGATCCCATGGCTTCGAGCCATTTCTCATATTTTGGTCCCTTAGTAGCTTCTAGATAGAAAGTTGGTTCATCTGCTATGCCCAATTCATCACTGTCTTGAGTCACAAGAAATCCAAATCTCTCAGGCTCAAGTCGTGTCCTACTAGACCTACGAGGTTCCTGTGTTCCATTTGGAACTTGAAATTCCACAATAGTTTGTGAGTCTTCATGTTCCTTATGTACCTCCTTAGGTTCTCTACTTTCTTTTTTGTCTCAAACTTCTTCTAGCTCTACATTCCTCCCATTGATTCCTTTGGAAATAAATTCCTTTTCAAGAAATATAGTAGTCCTAGCAACAAAAACTTTGTCGTTAGTTGGTGTGTACAAGTATTATCCCTGAATTTCCTTGGGGTATCCAACAAAATAGAATTTTTCATATTTGGGTCCAAGCTTTTCAAGAAATTGTTTCCTAACATAAGCTTCACATCCCCAAATCTTTAACATAGACAAATTGGAACGATTCCTATTCCGTATCTCATATGGTGTCTTTTGAACCAATTTGCAAGGTACGCGGTTAAGTGTAAACATTGTGGTTTCAAGTTCATATCCCCAGAATGATACTAGAAGTTCAGCTGAACTTATCAATGATCATACCATCTCTAATAATGTTCGATTCTTTCTTTCTGACACACCATTATGTTGTGGTGTACAAGGTGGAGTCCATTGTGATACAATACCACAATCTCTCAGAAGGTCCTCAAACACTTGGCTTAAGTATTTGCCACCACGATCTGAATGGAGTGCTTTAATACTCTTACCAAGTTGCTTCTCTACTTAAATCATGGGAAGTCTTGAACATTTCAAGAGTTTCTGACTTGTGTTTCATAAGATATACATAACCATACCTACTGAGGTCATCAGTGATGGTAATGAAGTATTGATAGCCTCCTCTAGCATTTGATCTAAAAGGTCCACATACATCAGTATGTATGAGCCCTAGCAGATCACTAGCTCTCTCAGTTTGTCTAGTGAAAGGAGTCTTGGTCATCTTCCCTAATAAGCATGCCTCACATGTCTCTAATGATTCAAAATCAAAAGAGTCTAGATAACCATCCTTATAAAGTCTAGATATGCGCTTCTCGTTTATGTGCCCAAGACGACAATACCATAAGTATGTCTTGTTTGAGTTGTCAAGTTTTAGCCTTTTAGTATTTACTTTGTATATGCTAGTCTCAAGTTCTAACAAGTAGATACCATAAGACATAGGGGCATTGCCACAAAAGATTTCATCTTTAGAAATATAAATCATTCCATTCTTAATGTGAAATTCAAATCCACTCTTGTCCATTACAAGATACAAAAATAATATTTCTATTAATGGCAGGTATATAATAGCAATTCTCTAATTCTATTACAAGGCCCGTAGGCAAAGATAAACTAATAACTCCAAATGCGGTGGTAGAAACTCTTGCTCCATTAACGACCCGCAGCTCGGCTTGGCCCTTTTGTGAAGGCTTACTTCTAATTAGATCCTGCATATTAGAACATATGTGAGATCCACATCTGGTATACAGTTTGAAGAAGTATTTAAGTTTATCTCAATAACGTATATACTTGAAGTGGAGATCTCTATCCCCTGCTTCTTCTTCCTTAGTTCCTCCAGGTAGAGAGGATGGTTTCTTTTCCAATGTCCAGTCTGGTGACAATGGTGACAACTGCCTTCTTTGGAGATCCCACCTTTACCTTTGAGCACAGATAACTTTGGCTTCTACCCGACTTTATAACCTTTCTTAGCCTTGCCTTTGCCTTTTGACTTTTCCTTTGTCTTATTGATCATCATCACAGACTTGGGCTTGTCTTTCTTCATATGTGCTTCAGCTATCCTCAACATGCCCAACAATTCTGACAATAGCTTGTCAAGATTGTTCATGTTGTAGTTCATGACAAAATGACTATATGATTCAGGCAACGATTGTAGAATCACATTAGTGGCCAACTATTGATCTAGGGGAAATCCTAGCTTGGATAGGATTTCCACATACCCAATCAAAGTGAGTATATGGGTGCCAACAGAGTCTCCCTCTTTCATCTTGCTCATGAACAAAGCCTTAGAGACATCATATATCTCATGTCTTGCTTGATGTTGATACATGTTCTTGAGATGTGTTACCATCTCCTTGACATTCATGTTCTCATGCTACTCTTACAACTCATAGTTCATTGAGCACAACATCAGGCACTTGACATCCACGACATCATCAAGGTGCTTCTTGTAAGCATCATTTTCAGCCTTGAGCACATTTGAGGTGGGTTCCACTGGCTCTGGTGTTTCAAGGACATAGAGCTTACGCTCATGCGTGAGAACAATTCTCAGCGTCCTAAAACAGTTTTGAAAGTTGTTTCTGGTAAGTTTGTCCTTCTCAAGGACCGATCACAATGAGAAAGTATGAGTGTTGTTTGCCATTTGATTGCTACAAAATAAAAAGTTTGCATTTAGTCCAAAACATTTTGACTTGTAAAGATTTGATAAATAAGATTAATTAGGCCTTTAATTAATTACGCTCCCACTATTTTATTCAAATTGATAGCCCTCACTATCAACTCAGAAGATTGCAACATACAACCTTCTAGTGAGCCAAGATCCAAAATAATTGGATCAATGCCCAGCCAACGTCGACGTCAAAGACCAAATACTAAGGTAGGCAACTTTTTCTAATTGCATCATATGTAACTCTTGGATAGATGATCATGCACAACTCCTTGCCATGATGCATCTGTGTTCCTCTAGGTACTTGATCCTATCAAGGTTCCCTAGTTAATTCCAACCCATAAGCCAACACGATGAGTCTGCACCCTTTGGAGGCAGACCCACACACCCACCATCACACTTCTACGAGATAGATAATGTACCACGCAGAGGTGTGCCCACACATAGTCGATCAAGCTTTTCATGTGTGTTTCTTTATGGAAGGCAACTAAAACTTAATATTATTAATTGAGGGGTTTTATTAATACATATACATATTCAAACACCACATACATATAGTACGTATCATATACTACTATATCCATAACTAAAAATGATAGACATGCAATCACAAACACAAATACATAGGTTATGGCCAAACTATTGTAATCCTTTGGAGCAACAAAGAATTATGGTCTACCTATGGTCTTATGCATCTCATGCAACAACACCTGTGAATCAACCTATAAGGATCAACATTACAATGAACAACTTCATGGATGCTCTGTGAGGTTGGAACTATAAGTTGCTTCATGGAATTGGATCTTCATGGTTCTTCTCCATGGACGCTCCTTGGAGTTGGATCTTCAAGTGGCCTCCTTACATCAAGTTTACAAAGGCTAAAACTAATCTTATCTCTATTACATCATATAAGTACAAATATATAGGGAAAGAATTAATTACACTTTGAAATAAGAGATGAGGCTTAGCATGCAAGCCGAATACTTTATACAAAGGAATCACATGCAGCCATTATACATCCATAGCATTCACAAATAAACATATCCATAAGATTGACATCCACATTCATTCATAACATTCACAAAAGGGGATACTAGGCCATAACCGTGCATGCATTCACCACATAAAACAAATTTTTAATGGTGAAACGTGTATGATATCATATGTATATCTACATATACGTATATTCATATTAAAATAACAGTACTTTTAATGTGGGAAATTCCCATTAAATAAATTTTTTACTCTGATGCAGACTATGCGGGGGTCGAGGGGAGGCTACCCATCATGGGTCTCAGGGGCAGAGCCCCTGAAAGGTCTATAGAATTTTACTTCTGTGCACTTAGAAAAATCAGTATTTTCCATAGTTGACCCCGTCCGAAATGTCAAAAACAGAAACCTACGGTGTATGTGGAATTACAATTAGATTTTCACATTTGTAGTTTTAATTAACATCGTATGCAACATAGAAAATAGTATACAGCGATTTGATCATATCAAAATGAATCAAAATACATCGTAGATCGACGCTGCTCTGATACCACTGTTGGGTTTTGTACAGAAAACATGCGTGGCGAAAGCAACAATTTTTTTTCCACGCAACCTGAAATAGGATCTCATAAAAAACAATGTATTTAGAAAGATTGTATGTGGGATACACCTTATCACGGAGCAAATTCGGCGATGTCCCACTCCACGATGGTGTGCAACGTTGCTAGCCTACATGGATAGAACTTTTCTCCCGTTCGTTGAGTGCGTTGCAGGAAGATCAGGTGGTGCTTCTTTTGTGCAGTGATGTATGCCGCTCGTAGCACGTACGAATGGTCATAGATGTCCTCTGAACACAGGCATCTCATCGTCTGCGTCTCTACTTTGTCTACGCCGGATGGACTGGAACTCCACGTCATGCTTCCTAAGTCGGTGGGAAGGAGTCATCTCTGTGCGGCGACATGCTAGTGTTGTGGTGCTCTCCTTTCTCTCCTAAGGACGGTGACGACTAGAGTTTACATACGTGAGCATAAACTGAAAAGCCTCTCTGAATATCTTATATAGATATCGACCGTCAAGCCCCTTTAAATAGGAGACGAGAGGAAGTAGGGTTTCATAAACCCATCGGTAAACAGAAACACTGCGTTAATTAAAATGCTCATGGATTAATTAGAATATTCTAGAATTAATTAATTAACCAAATAATCACACTAATTGATTAATTAATATCTGACTCCATGCGATCACTCGGGATGGCTCTATGCGCATATATACTAACATCAACCATGTGGATATGATAACCACCAATTAACACATTAAGGTTGTGATCATATTAAGGAGGTTATTTCACCATCATGCCATCATATAAGAAGGTTAAACATGAATACTCATATTTATATATTTGCATTGGAGTTAGGTTCAACAAGATAAATTATATTAATGTTACTAATCAACACTCATACCCAAACCCTAACTCACGACATCCCCATTGGATCATGGATGCATAAGATGAAGCATCACAATTACATTCCATACTATTCTCAAGTATGAATCCACACATAAATCAAGGTGTAACCATCATGTTATAGCATACTAGGGTTTCAACAACAATAAGAGATTACTCCATGATTGTATTAGCCATTTAAGGAATATTCATACCCAATTACCATCATTTAGTTATATTAAAGCTAGGTATAACAAGCTATACCTCATTAGGGTTACCCATTAATTCATTATGGTGATTATAAATCATAATCACACGAGGGTAAGGATACGACTACAAGTTTAAGTCATTGAACCATCAAATTCTCATCATTAGAATCATAACATAACACTATAGGCTTCACCCAAAATAATGAGAATATTGAGGCATCAACTTCAAACAATAAAATGTTGAAGAGGTAAAGCCATGGGTCCTTTACATAAGTAAACATCTTGAACAAACCACCTATTAAGTCATTGAGTTGTGCTCTAGAAAGAGTCACCATCTAACCCTTGACATCCCTTGATTAACAACATAAAAAGTTCCATTGAGAGTAGGGTAAAACCCACAAGCGATTGTTTATTTAAAACAAGCTGTCATTAAATGAGCTTCTTAAATTGATCTCATAAAGGAAGCCATTTAAATCCATTTATTAGGACCAACATATTACATTTAGGCATCATTCCAATTTATTGGATGAAGAAACATTAGATCTTAACCATTAGGTCAAGTTCATATATTAAAACCATCTATTAGAGTATATGTCTGACCATTGCATCAAATGACCCAAGAAACCATTAGTTTAAGGCTTAATTGATGCTACAACTACATGCTTAACTCATCATAGGTTGTGGAGACCTGATCCACCATCAGTAGTGACCATCAAGTCACCATAGGTTGTTAGATCAGCACTATATTCATAAATCACCATTAAATATCAAACTGATATCAACATCGATTGATAGCATCATTAGGGTACTTAGTTGTTAATCACTAAGATTCTAATTAGGCCAACACCTGACCTAAGGGGTGAATGTAAGTTGACACCCTTGGTCACCACCATCAGTTGTCATGAAGACAACACCATTGGTTGTTGCAATGGTACCACCATTGAGTCATGTGTTTATAGAAGAAATCAACTTTAAACCCTAAAATTGACCATTGGTTGATAGGTGTTTAGCACCATCAGTTGTCAAACCAACATGATCCAAGTCATATTATACCTTAAGAATAACAAACACAAGATCACAGACTCAACTCAAACAAAAACTAGAATAGGGAACATTATAAAAATCGAATACCTAGTCAAGCATAGCTTTTTAGTGCATGGATCATCATTTAAAAGCAAGCACATGAGCTAGCAAGCTTATGGTAAGCAATAAACGTGGAGAAAGTTATAAAACTTGCCTCTAATTCGAAGTTAAAATCCCAAACAGAAGAAAACATGAGCAGGTAGGGTAGAAAATCCAAGCATAAGTTGTGAACTCATCCATCTAGCACCTTTCTTCATCAAATGAGCAAACCCTAAGCATAAGGAGCAAGAAAGGTAGGGTTTTAGAGCTTTAGAGAAATTTCTACCATGGAAAAACAAGGTTCTGACCTAGAGAAAGGTAGGAGGAAGGCTAACAAAGAAATAAAAGGAGGAAAGAAGGGGATTCTTACTCTTTTAGGTCAAGATCACTAGAAGGAAGCTTTTTAAAACCTAAAAGAGAGCAAAACAAAACCCTAGAAGCTTCCACCAAGAATTCAACTTCTTATTCTACCTTGGACAGGTCCTCCACAGCTAAACAAATAGGAAATGAGGTTCTTAGTAGGATAGAAGTGATGGAAAGCAAATCTTTCATTTGGGAGCTCAAAAATAGATATATAAAGTTCTAGGATAAGGGAGAGAAGAAACATGAGGTGTCTAAAAAGCTCTCCATGCATCCATGGCCTTAAACTATTAAGGTTATACAAGAAGCCACACAAGCAGCTCACCCACCATCCATAGAGACCTTCTTAGCTCTCCTTTTTCGAATTTCTAGGCCAATAAAATAAATCATTGGTTGATAGCTCCTAAAGATAGCTCATCCATAAAGGGGTAAACCCTAAAATACCCTTGAGGAAAACATCTACAAACCAAGGTTCAACTAGGTGCCCCATGGATCAATAAGCTCAATAATGATGAGAGAACATCCAAAGAACATAATGCAAGTAAAAAATTGCAAAGAAAACCTCTCAATTGGGTAAATTGCAGAAAGTCCAAAATGTGCATAAAATTGCATAACTTGAACAACCAGTGTCCAAATTGGACCAAACTATTAAAACTTAAGCTTGTCTTATGATTCCAAATAATATTACAAGGTTATATTATAGTTATAATAATTCAATTATGATAATTAAGCATGTTCAACACTTTAAGCAGGGTTAGGGGTCTCACAAGTTTGATCTTGAATGCATATGAATTAATTGCTAAAATGTTTAGATAATTGATTCACACAACAAGCAGCCTGATTGCACTACCATACGCATGTCTCATGGCATGAGATGATCGTATGGAGTGACAAACAACTGTCTCAAAGGTTGAGATGGGCGTTTGGAGTGTTAGACTTATTTGAGTAGAAATTGGCTATGGATTGAACTGACCAAGCCTGACTCATCTCATCAGACGACCATTTGGGTGAGTGAGACGGTTGTCTCACTTGGGTGAGATGGTCCAGTTTGGTCGAGAGAAAGTTTTAGATATTTCCATGTTTGTTCTAGTTGCACATTACTTGTTATGCAAGAAAATTAATATGTGATATTAACTGGAAACAAATTGCCAATTTTGTGTGCGAATGGAAAACTATGAAACGGTTGTCTCATACTATGAGACCACTGTCTCGTATGCCAGATGACCATCTGGTGTGATAGATGGTCGTTTTGGTGGTTGCATGTTGCTAAAATTTGAGATCTTCCGGTCCCTTCCACTCCCACACAGACCGAGAACCCTGGCCCAAACCCCGCCTATAAATAGAAGGTACTAGGGTCTTCCTAGAGAACAACATAAACAATTGAGAATCAATTGCTCTAAAAAACTTTTTCCTCTCTGATTATGGTAACCATTAGACTCCAAGCAAGTCCTACCCGACTAGGGAGGGATAGCATGAGAGAGAACAACTGAAATCATTGTTGTGGGAGAGTAAGTTGGTGACTAGTACACCAACAGAGGGAACAACTCCTTGTCCATTCCATCAGGATGACAAGAGTTCTAGGCCATCTATGTGGAATACTCTTGAGGCAAGAGATTGTTTTCTGTCACTAGGAGGGAATCATCAACCAACAGTCTGTGATGAGAGGAGCTATTACCGAAGATGACGTTTGAGTCGGCTATCAATGGAGGAGCAGTCAAATGAGTCTCAATACAACTAGGAGTCAGAGTTGTGCAATGACAACAACAAGGAGATGTTTTTGGACTTGCTCCAGGACCAGTTATATCCTCGACAACATCCTTTCCATATTTTAGTAATTGACGTGATCCGTCGATTATGGGAATGATGGTAGATAAATTTTTATTTCCGTTGCCTGCCGTGTAGCCATATTTCCCAACACTAAGGGCCATAAGAAGCATTCCCATGGGAATTGTCCTCCTAATCATGAAGAACTGATCATATTGCATCATCGTATAGCACATGGTCATATAAAACCTCAATGTCCTCAACTTCATGAAGGTCATGTACATGCAAGATGTTAGGGTAATGGTAACGATCACAATAATGGAGGAATAGCTAATTGTAGGCGTGTAAGACATATCAAAGCCATTGGTGGTGAAGAAGTTTATGAACAAAATGGTTAAGGTAACCCTTATGCTCATAGTTAACATGAGTGTACTTTTTTGCTTCTTTTTCCCATGCTTATTGGTATCTTGACTTGATGAAGTGTAAGTGTTGTTAATAGATAATTTGACATATGGTTTAGGTCGACTTGTCATTGTGTCTTTATCTTTGTTTGACTTAAGAGGTTTAAATTCTCTTAAGGGGTGGGGTGTTGTACCTTGTAGTATGAAGATATGATGATTTTGGGGACGAAATCATCTTCAAGGGGTAAGTCTCATAACATATCAAAACTTGGCTATCCTGAATCTAGAAACCCTAATCCCATGGAGGTTAGTGTGATTGAATGCTTGTAATTGGCTGAACAAGGATAGATCTAAACCTTGATGTTCATGTTGTACCCAAATGAACATTTAATGCATATAACTTAAATAACTCAATGTGTCCTTGACCAAGGTTTGATTAAGTGAACCCTAGTAAGATCTTGAGTTAGATATATTGAATCTACCCTGAGACTTCATACATGTTGTTTATGTGTATGTAATGTATAGTGATCATGTTGAAATAAACCCTAAGTTGGAGTGACTAACCCGATATAGACATGCCTTGTTCCATATATAGATGCATTAGGAACATTAGGTTCTTATAACCATATAACATGTTTTAATATAGCTAATGTATACCTAATGAGTTAAATATACTTTAATAAGTAAGTTGAGCCCAACACATGTAACACATTTCACGTGGTTCACTACTAATACATACATAATGACCAAATGTGCATAATTGGTAATATAATGTGAATAAGTATAAGTGAATGATTCATGTGGACCATAACGTGACTTATAGATATAATGTGACAATAAATGGATGTTTAATGTAATTGGAAGTAATTAATGTGCCATTGTTTGAGATAATGTTGAAATCAATGGACATAACATAATTGATGAGTAAAATGTCATAATTTGTATTATCTTTGTGTCTTACTGTATGAAGATTACTTTTGATATCCATTGTTCTTTCTCTCTCTCTCTTCCTTGGGAAGCCTTGTTATAAAATTTGTTGTCCTTTTTTCCCTAATGTCGCCCAATCTCTATTTATATGCAGATACCACCTTTTATGCTGACAACTTCTACTTTGTCTTCTCTTATGCGTTATGCTCCCAACCTATTAGGTGAAGAAGATCTTGGATGAGTCTAAGTTGCATCATGCTTGAGTGTAGTTGTCTTCTTGGAGATCGATTGGAGTAGATAGGTTGCCCTCTGCAGACTGGACATGGAAGTGGAGACCAAGCCAATGGACATGGAAGAGGAGACCAAATGACAATGGAAAAGGAGACCAAAGAAAGAAATAATAAAATGTTTAACAATAAAGGAATACTTAGGTGATTTCAAAATCTTATGCGATGATGGTGTTGTCTCCTCTAACAACTGATATGTGTATCAGAGCAATCATTCCAGAGACAAATGCCACATAGATGATCCATTTTGGAGATCCCCCCCTCTCTCTCTCACACACACACAAAACACACACACACACAACACACACACACACATACACACACACACACACACAAATATATATATATATATGCGTTGAAAGAATTGTGTACCTGAGTGCATGTAGCTGACATGCACCCATCTTCAGTTATGATGATTACAAGAGTACAAAAAGCTAGCAATCCAACCTTATGGATGTGGTGCATACCCCTTAGATAACGTGTATATCAAAAATCACTTCCAACTAACATTCTTAGATCATCAAATTAAAGAAAATGCATATTTTCTAATCATCGGTAAGTTGCATAAATTGCAGAATTCGTTAAATGATATATTGTTATATCTCATGATATACATGGGGTATGCTTGTGATTTTTTAAACACATAATCTATTTAATGTTGATTGGATCCATATGGTTGGATTGAATTAATGTATTCAACATATGTCAAGTACACATAAATTGCATGTACATGCTAGAATACGCTTGAGTGTATCCGGAGCGGAATACACTCAAGTAGTTTTTCATGATGTAATATTTTTTTTGAAAATCGAATCTGTTGATCTTCTTAAACATCTCGTGAACAACTCATATGTAAAATTTGAGCCCATTTGTATATGTATAGCTCATGTTATGAAGACCACAAAAATTATACATTTCAAATTAGTTTTGTGCGTCGATTTTGCTGCCCTTGGATGGGTGACTTGCACTCATCCAAATGGGCTAAAAATTTGTATGTAGCCTGGTTATAGTATGACAATGAATATCAATAGTTTACTTTTGCAAAAAAATTAGTCTTGATATGCAAACACACTTGAGTGTATTCGTGCGATCGGTACACTCGAGTGTATTCTAGCCTGATTATATATATATATATATATATATATATATATATATATATATATATATATATATATAGAGAGAGAGAGAGAGAGAGAGAGAGGTTAGGAAGTGTGTATCGGACGGTACATGTAAGTTACGTGTACCGGCCATTAAAATGATAGATGTAGAGCATGTTAATAAAATTCAACCATATGGATTGATTCAAAATTATATAGATTAGATGTTTTTAAAAAATCATACTAATATATTGTATAGATCATGAGATATAACAATATATCATCCAACGGCTTCTGCAATTTTTGCAGCTTACCGTTGATTAGATAACACACAAATTCTTTCATTGGATGATCTATGAATATACGATGTTGGTGATTTTTTATACACAGCTTATCTAAGTGGTATACACCACATCCATAAGGTTGGATAGTGCGATTTAATTTTACAATCATCATAAATGAAGGCAGGTACATGCAAGCTACATGTACTCGGGTACACAATTCTTTTAGCCATATATATATATATATATATATATATATATATATATATATATATATATATATATATATATATATATATATATACTGACTAAAATTATAATTAGGCCAACACCTGACCTAAGGGGTGAATATAAGATGACACCCCTTGGTCACCACCATCATTTGTCATGAAGACAACACCATCGGTTGTTGCAATGGTACCACCATTGAGTCATGTGTTTATACAAGAAATCAACTTTAAACCCTAAAATTGACCATTGGTTGATAGGTGTTTAGCACCATCAGTTATCAAACCAACCTGATCCAAGTCATATTATACCTTAGGAATAACATACGCATGATCACAGGTTCATCGCGAACAGAGATCATATCAGGGAACATTATAAAAATCAAAATCCAAGTCAAGCATGGCTTTTTAGTGCATGAATCATCATTTAAAAGCAAGAACACGAGCTAGCAAGCTTATGGTAAGTAATAAATGTGGACCAAGTTATAAAACTTGCCTATAATTAGAATATAAAATCCAAAATAGAAGAAAACATGAGCAGTTAGGGTAGAAAATCCAAGCATAAGCTGTGAACTCGTCTATCTAACACCTTTCTTCATCAAATGAGCAAACCCTAAAATAGAAAGGTAGGGTTTTTGAGCTTTAGAGAAATTTCTACCAGGAACAGAAAGGTTCCGACCTGGAGAATGGTAGGAGGATGTATAAAAAAGAAATAAATGTAGGAAAGAAGGGGATTCTTGCTCTTTTAGGTCAAAATCACTAGAAGGAAGCTTTTTAAACCCTAAAACAGAGCAAAACAAAACCCTAGGAGCTTCCACCAAGAAATTCGCCTTCTTCTTCTATCTTGGATAGGTCCTCCATAGATAAAAAGATAGGGAATGAGGTTCTTAGTAGGATAGAAGTGGTGGAAAGCAAATCTTTCATTTGGGAGCTCAAAAATAGATATATAAAGCTCTAGGATAAGGGAGAGAAGAAGCATGAGGTGTCTAAAAATCTCTCCATGCATCCATGACCTTAAACTATTAAGGATATACAATCAGCCACACAAGAAGATCCTCCAATATCCATAGATACCTTATTATCTCTCCTTTGTCTAATTTATAGGCCAATCAAATAAATCATTGGTTGATAGCTCCTAAAGGTAGCTCATCCATGAAGGGGTAAATCCTAAAATACCCTTGAGGAAAACACCTCTAAACCAAGGTTCAACTAGGCGCCCCATGGATCAACAAAATCAATAATGATTAGAAAACTTCCAAAGAACGTATTGCAAGTGAACAATTGCAAAGAAAACCTCTCAATTGGGTAAATTGCATAAAATTCCAAAATATGCATAAAATTGCATAACTTGCACAAACAATGTCCAAATTGGATCAAACTTGAAACTTAAGCTTGTATTATGATTGCAAATCATATTAAAAGGTTATATTATAGTTATAAGAATTTAATTATGATAATTAAGCTTGTTCAACACTTTAAGCAAGGTTAGGGGGTCTCACAACCATAAGCCCCTAACATGGATTTCACCCCCAAAATCTAAGGTACACATAGATGGATAATTCTCATGCACGTAATCCTAAATATTACACATGGTTACTTCCATATTATGGTAATGTCACATCACTCTTATAGAGGTCATGTTCTTCTCTTTCAATTCATACATATCTTATCTTGGATCAGCACAAAAACCTCCACATAAGAAGACATTTGCAAATATGGAACATAGAAACTTGTTGTGCCACCTGTACAAATCTAATAGTAACTTTCAACTTTAAATTCTAGCTATCATCCTAAAATTATATCTATTGTATCAACACATTACTCAAAAGTCATACTCGCTGGCTCTTTTCAAACATAGAACATTATGTATGTCTTATCATATGTAACTTTACAAGGTTTCATCTCTATGCACCTTTAATGGTTGTTGTAATTAACAACTCAATCAACCATGTAGGCATCTCCCAATTTTCAAGAACTATGAGGAATATGTTTTTAGAGAATTCTCCAATCATCTCAATGGTGGACTGACCATCTGTTTGGTTGAAGAATCATACATTTGTATGTAATCGTTCACAAATATAACTTCATAACTGACCTTGTTAGGGATGGAGCAACGACATTGTCTTCATCTTATGAGGATTCACACCACATACTTAACAGAGGTATCATAAATCCAAGAGGATACTCTAGTCAACCCCCAACTCACTCTTGCTAGAATTGTCACACATAAGTACAGTTGCTTCAACATTCTTAAGGTTTAGCAAAGATGTTAACCATGTTAATGACCATCTCTAAAATACATTGAGATTTCTTCATTCAAAGCTTGCTACAACTTGTAAGACATGACCTAAACACTCTGATTCTCCTATTCATAAATTCTATTGGCACATTGGTTAGTCTAAAGGGCATAATCCTAAATTCATCATGGTCATGTAACTTGTGTCATCCACTCTAACTCTTATCCATTGATATTCTAATCCTAGGTTTATCTTAAAGGAACACGATAACACATGTCTGCTGATCAACAAACCATCTATTCTTGATAGTGGTCTTACCCATCTATCACTAGACCATACACAACATTATAGAATCACTTTTATTTTTCCTTCCAAACAACATTTAGAGGGTCATCATCAACTCTCTCTCTCTCTATCTCAAACTGCTTGTTTGACTTTTATTTCATGCAACTATAAAGTGACTATGATTATCATCATAAATATATATACATGACTAGCTCAGATCCTCCTCCTCTGTAGCTTTGATGATGATGAGATGGATGACCTAGTACATGGTCTATCCTTGGGGTAGGATCATCAGGTTATCATGATTCGATGTGTTGGTCTACCCTTGGGTAGGACCATACAACTACACAACCCTATGTAGTGATCTACCTGTAAGGTAGGATCAAAGGGGATATTTGAGATTTACCATATGATAGAGGTAGTATCCATATCCACTGTAGGGATAGTATAGCGGCAAGGATATGTAGGGATAGAGTAGTTATGTTTAATACTTAAAGTTTGATATGTTAAGTAATAATTTGGTTGCATTATGTTGTTACAAATAGATGAAAGTTTTTGGTTCCCCCACATACCAGTAGAATTCATTATATTGAACGACATTTTATTTTTCGGCATTTTAGGTATATCTGAAAGTGGACAAACAGTAAAGTGGCATTTGTGAAGAATAAAGTTAATCTATTAAAGGAGGATTTAGTTAGTTATAACTCTACAGTGGGTAGAAGTTCCAGATTCCTATTTTTGAAAGGTATGTGAAAAGAGAATTTTTATCCTGTTTCAAGCTTAATTGTGGTAGAATTTATTAATTATTTTTTATTATTTGTAAAACCATTGATCTTGTTTTGGACCAGCGGCTCTGACTTCTTGGTCTTCCTTAACTAGGGGTTATTGGGAAGCAAGGTCGTTAAAAATTCTCTCCATACCTTAAATCAGTTTATAAGAATAGACTTATCTGTCTTTTACTTTATTATCTTCTTAAATTTCATCTTCAAGAACTCCTCTTTTTCTTATTTGTATTCGGATTCAGATTTCATAGTGTTATATCTTTCTCTTATAGTCAACAATTCACGTTTTGATAGATAATGATGTAATCCTCATCTTCTCTTGAGGTAATATTGAGTTATCTGCACCATGATTTCTGTTTCATTATGCTCTTTAGATTGTTTCAAAATGACTACTTGACTAGAGTAATAAAAAAGATAACAATCTAAAAGTTTCATACTTACCTTCTTCAATAATTGAGTACCTGGATGGGGCACCTAAATACTGAGATTAGGCAGTATGCACCATATTTTTATGTCATATTCCTAATTTTGACATCATCCTAGTCCTAAGTCCTAGTGTCCCTATAGACTCAGTGAACCTAAATCTCTGATACCAGCTTGTAAGAACTTGTTACACTAAACGAGATTATTCAAAACATAAAACACAATCAATCACCAATTAACCACATACCCAAAAATATGGGTAAATTAAAATCGATTTCAACGTCAGCACCCGCTCAGAAACATTTGCATAAGAGCCTAACATCTTTCCTATATCCATACTATCCCAAGAATTTGATACAAATTGTTCTATTTCCTTAATCACAACATATATACATAGGAGAACAATATTTGTATAATCCACACAATAAACATTAACATGTTAACAAATTTTTGATTCATTTGAAATACCATATACAAACTTTTCCTGTCTGGACCTGAGAGTATAGGGACGAGCTGGCGAGCAGTAGCTCATGTGGTCATAGCATGGGGCCCCTCACGAAGGGTCTCGGGTTTGAATCCCCCTGGTGGTGTTGTTCGGAATTATTTCTCCCGTAGCGCAGCCGGCCTCTGTGTGACTTAATGGCCTATGCTCCTTACGGATGGGGCTGAGCTCCCCAGGTTGGGTTTGGCGAAAGCCTTACGGGTCTCCTGGGTTACCAAAAAGTATAGGGACGACTCTGGGACACACTAGACATCTAATCAACTTTCTCAAAAATTCATTACTATAGCTCCTCTTTGTTGCCATTGGTTTGTTTTCATCACTTCTGATTACCTAAAAAATGTGGCAGACGATAAGGGTGAGACCCTAACACAGGTTTACCGTGCGTAATACGCAAGCAAACATATCGAAGTAATAAGGCCTTGTGAGGCCCGAGTCAAACATGGGGAAGCATTTCTCCAATAGACTACTACTAACTGTGGTCAAATCAGCTAAGCCGGTGGTAAATGGTTGAATTGAGTTGAATGAAAGAACAAAAGTAGAAATAAAATGAATTAAAGGTGGAATTAATCAGAGATGGGGTGAATTCCTTAGGACAACGATTTCACCATGGACAACACTAATAATCAATTTTACACACACTAACATCTATTATCTCAATCCCTAGATAAGGAGCCTATAGCCAGAATTACCTACTCCCGCAGTGTAATTCACTACCTAATCTAATGTCAATCCCACTTACGTAGTTATTGGTTGATTAGTTAGATGCTTTATGGTCATTCTCTGGGTTTCTCCTCCCATTTACACCACTTTTCCCAAATGGCATAGTAGATGGGTAAATCTATGCTCTCCAACCCTCAACCTCACTCCTGAGATTACTAAGCATCTATCAATCCACTCATGGTGATCAAGCACAAGTAGAACATAAAGCTTTCATAGATTTATATCCAGTAAAAAGAGATAAACAATTATATTAATGCAGGAAAATCAATCACGGTGTATATTTGGGCTACTCTCGGATCCTAAGGAATAAAGATTTTTAGCCATGCATGGTTTTTATCAACAAATACATGGGAGAGAAGAAGAAAAACATGGGAAGCATGAAGAAACTAAAGTAACCCCTAAATCTCTATCCATCTAGAAGATCCCCTCTGTTATGTGAGCGTTTTGCTATCTTCCGGCTGTAGAATCATCCTCCAAAGGTGTTTGAATCTCCTTAGTCAAAGCTTTTGGTCCTCGGTTCTTCTTTTCTCTCTTTCCGATCGTTGTGCAATTAAAATGGCTTCCCTCTTTCCTTTGGCCACCATCCCCCTAAGTCATAGGAGACACTTAGGATCCGAATTAACGTCCACCATTGGATTAGAGATAAATCTGTGGTTGGCCTTATCAGACAGACTCAGTGGTACCGACTAAGTGAACCGGTAGTATCGAGTCACTTAGGTTTGGTCGTGTGATCCCGATCCTCTCGGTACTATTGACTGGACTCGATAGCACTGAGTTTTGTGATTCTTGAGCTGCCTCTCTGACGTCAAATTGGTAGCATCGAGTTTTCTCGATTTGTGTCATGGCTTGTTGATGCTAAATAAGTAGCACCGACTTTAGTTGTCGATAGCACCCACTTTGGGCGAGTCTCTGATAGGTCACTGATGTAAAGTCAGTACCACCGACTGTTTCCAGGTCGGTAGCACTGAGTCTATGGTTCTTCCTTATACCTGAAAACACAGAATCGTCATAAGTCATTGGGATGCGTAAAATATTACATAAAATAGTAAAAATCATATAATTTGATGCATTTAATAGGCATAGACCATCTAAGTCATTTCGTGAATAATAAATCAAATAAATGACTAATCTACACATGAAATTAAGGGAAAATGTGCCTGAAATAATGACTAAAAACACATGCATCAGACCCATATCCCGGTAAGAGATATAACCTCCAAAAACATTTATTGATTCCAATATTTTTAGGTAATGAGACAGTTTAAGCAGTTTAATCATATTTAACAAATAAGCTCAAAAACACTAATGATTAACAAAATACATAAAGGAGTAGATAATAACTATCTTCATTAGCCATACTATTTTCATATCCCTATTAATAGTATAAGGAGTCTAGCAGCATGAGCATCTCTAACATCATGAATAAGTCTAGTAACATATGCATAGCTAACAACATTAGCATGTCTAACATGTTGAACATATCAACATCATAAGAAAAGCTAACAACATAAGCACAACTATATGGATAAGCATGATTAGCAGTATATGCATCTCTAGTTACAAAGGCATGGCTGGCATGCTAAACATATCTAACAACATGAGATAGCTAGCATCATGATTATAATTAGCAGTAGCATTATAGTTATCAACATAATCATAGCTATTGTATGTATGCATCTACAATCTTAAGCATATCCACAACCTGAGTATATCTACTATCTCTTAATTGTACTAATCATCATCTTTATGTAAAGATAACAAACAAGGGTTATCATCCAATGTGAAACATCATGTAGAACCCTAAACAAATATGCTATATGGTTGTATTACATCTTTTATTAAACCCTGCCACTCAAGTTCCAACTGACCACCGCTTGGTCACAATCAATGCCATACAAGATCTAGGAAGAGTTAGACTACTAAGATCTTCTCTGCCCCCGGTCAGTATGAGTCTACCACAATGAAACCTAAGGTCAAGCTGCTAACAACCTAGTCCATCCTTGGTACAAGTCATGACACTAGTGAAAAGAGGTGGGTACTATACCCTACCATCCGAGGTACAACTGTAGTTGTCCTCCAATCTCATCACATATATAAGCATCGAGACATGACCGCAACCGTTCTCAAACTGAGGGTTAGGTATGACCATAGTCATCCTCCCTAAACACTTGGTTTCATGATGACAAGCACCCCAAAGACTCAATAGTATGCGCTCTGAGTTTCCCTTAGGAATACTCATTTCACCATCTGGCAAGTTCTGACACTTAGATGGATCTATGGCATAGGGCACTACATGATTAGTGTTTCACTTGATTAGTTATGCAAATTGGGTGAATTAAGGCTGCATCAAACAAGTGGACATACAAACCCTAATTCACTTCTAGCAAGCATATAAATATCACAACTTCAAAAGATATAAAATGTGTGAAACATAATTTCTCATCTCATCATCACATGGTACTATTCACTTGTCATTCATGAGGCTACACTAGTCATCATACTATCACCAGATATAAACCCTTTTCACAATATCATGGGATATCAACCCTTAACAACACAACAGGATTACACCTCATTCATGGCTCAACCATGCCCAAATATCATTAAGACCATCATATTATTCCTTGTAAGATCATCATTATCTTTGCATGCCTTATAACAAGGCTCAACAACATCACTTACATATAATACTCCAGATCCGCACAATATTGCATTAATGAGCTAGGAGATATTCATAAACAATCATAGTAGGGTTATATTAACATTAATAATATTCCTTTATTACATCAACATGCAAGGAATTTAGATGTGATTAACCCTCATCATATTCATAATGCACATATTTAGCATAAGAAAGTATCAACTGTTGGGTTTTGTGGAGAAAACATGTGCGGCGGAAGCAACAAATTATTTTTCCACTCAACCTGAAATAGGATCTCGTCGACAACAGTGTATTTAGAAAGAGTGTATGTGGGATATACCTTATCGCAGAGAAAGTCCGGCGATGTCCCGTTGCACGATGGTGTGCAACGTTACTAGCCTACACGAACGGAACTTCTCTCCCTTCTGTGAGTGCATCGCAAGAAGATCAGGTGGCGCTTCTTTCGTGTGGTGATGTACACTGCTTGTAGCACATACGGATGGTCACATATGTCCTCTAAACGCAGGTATCTCATTGTCTGCGTCTCTACTTTGTCCACAGGGATGGACTGGAACTCCACGTCGCACTTCCTAAGCCGGTGGGAAGGAGTCGTCTCTATGCAATGGCATGCTAGCGTCGCGGTTCTCTCCTTTCTCTCCCGAGGACGATCACGGTTAGGGTTTACATACTCAAGCATAAACTAAAAAGCCTCTCTCAATATCTTATATAGATATCGACCATCAAACCCCTTTAAATAGGAGACGAGAGGAAGTAGGGTTTCCTAAACCCAACGGTAAATAGAAGCATTGTGTTAATTAAAACACTCATGGATTAATTAGAATATTCTAAAATTAATTAATTAACCAAATAATCACATTAATTGATTAATTAATATTTGACTCCATGCACTTGCTCGGGATGGCTCTATGGGCATATATACCAACAAACTCCCACTTGCACTTAGAGCCAATCACTCCAATATTATTCTAATGGATTACATAAACATTTTAGTAATCAATGTGATTTTAGAGCAATTCCAATCAAATCCACAAAGTATACTCCTATTCCAACACATCCTATGTGTGTGACCCGGTAGGCTCCAAATTACTTTAGCAGTGATATCCATAATTATATTATGATTTCACAAGCAATGATTGGTATCTACCAAGGCTTCATTGCCACCTAAGTAATTGGAGAAGTTGAAGAACAACTTAACCTATCATTCATGACTGGTGTTGCAGTGATTGTATAGCTCCTTTGTCACTGATATTTGGATTGAGCTTGAGTCATGGAACGTTATCCTTTTTAATGTTCAATCCATGTTCCTTGAACTAGAGAAGACTGACTAAGATATATATAAGCTCAATATCACATATCGACTCACATCAGCATGGCCATGCATTTCTCAGTCTCGCTTATCAAGTGGCTGGAATATCAAACTATCGTAGGAAGGAAAAATTCCATCTACATCACTCACAATCATCCCCATGTGTCACATTTCACCCAATCACCATCTTTATGTCAATCCTTATTCAGGACCACGGTGGATGATGTCAAAGTACACGGAACAACATGTGATAAGTGTAGTGACTTTAGGTCTAAGAACCACAATCACCACCATCATTATGAGATGTGACTCTAACTACTAATCACGGTATCCATGTGTCACTCTCAAGATGGGTCTGTTTGATACACTGTTCTCTAACAAGTATCTATGTATTTGGTTTGATATCTCCATATCATGGATAATGAGATTCTTCCATCAACTAACATGCATTCTAATCGTATGTGTTATTGATGTCTATGGATATTTCCACAATAACAACTGATTAGGGACAAAACAAGAATACATACTCTTATCATACATATGATCTCACTATTCAGGTCATCAACTCGAAGACATATGTCATTGAGTATATTATTCTATAGACATCTATAAGTTTTATGGTCATCTCACAATATAAAACACAAACATATAGATTGGAAACTTGCCTTTATTGATATGATCAATGTAGTATTACAAATCATTTACATAGTATCCCATTATAATCATCAAATGATAGTCTCTATGGGCATACAAACCAACAGATTCCCACTTGCACTTATACCCAATCACTCATGAATCTCAATCCAAGTGATCGAACATGTATGTCATGTTTCTTCTGTGAAAGTGCTTTTGTGAGCGGGTCAGTCACATTGCTTTCTGTAGGTACTTTACAAATCTTCACATCTCCTCATTGTACAATCTCTCATATGAGATGGAACCACCGTAGAATATGTTTGGAACGTTGGTGCGATCTTAGTTCTTTAGCCTGTGCAATTGTTCTGTTGTTGTCGCAAAACAACTCAATTGCATCACCAGCGCTTGGAACCACTCCAAGTTCAGAAATGAACTTCTTGATCCACACAACTTCCTTTGTTGCATTATATGCGGCAATATATTCGGCCTCTGTTGTTACATATTGATCTTATAATTACCATTAATCATGAGATTAGGGCATAAATTGAGGATTTAACGTAATACAAAGATCACCCTTAACTTTTTCTTCTTTTTCAAACTCTTTATTTTCTCGCATTGAATCACATAAACAAACTTTATAAGAGAATTAAACCTTGATTACTCTAATATGATCTCAACATTAATGATACACATCCATACATTCATTCTGTTTCTCACACTTCCATATACATACGACATGATAATCAAATGCATTCTCTCTTATTAAGGAAACAAAGATATACACATCATTTACAACTCTCTCCCATCTATACAAGGACCTAGAGTGACAAGGACCGACTGAACTTAACTATACTCAGACTTAACTCTTGTAGCAGATCTAATCTGATGCAATGACCTTCTTCAAGTCCATGTGATATCCCTAAAAATGTGAGTAGAGGGGTGAGACTACTCGCTCAGTGAATGAGTACTTCAAAGAAATAGTCTAATGCACTAATATAATTACAGATATACTTTTGAGCAACTGATATCAATTACAACAACAATAAGCTTTAAAGAGATTGATCATTGACAATCATAAATATGGCAAGATATTCTAGATATCAACAAGAGCAAATCAATATATGAGCATGCTTGATTAATTTCAAAGAGAACTAATAATTCAGAAACATACAAAGAATAATTGCTAGGAAACTATACTCGAATCTTTCTTAACCTTTCTTACTTATAAGAAACTCTTTAAACCTATATGAACATATTTTAGCTTATGCTCTGATCATATGTAGTGTACTCTACATATGAAGACTCGTAGCGAACTACGATCTCACTGTACAAGACTTAGCTTAAAACCTGGGAAGCTAAGCCTAGAACTGAATTCGGGTTTGCTTGACTCAAACCGTCATGTATGACTAAGGTGGCTAAACAGATGGCCTTTAACTAGACCTCTCCTTCTAGGCTGAGTACGCATGCGGAGGGTCTAAGAAGCTCTGTGGGCCTCATCTTGGTACGCTCTATGGATACCTCTGGGTTACCACCAAGATCTCTGGTTCATGTTGGGTAACCTATCTTCTCTTAAGAGACTTCCTCAAGGGCTTCGTCTCCCCGCACGCTCTGTGGGTGAGATATGATCCCCGTATAATGGTCGCTTCCAGGGTGGATCATTTCCTCCCTACAGTGCAGACATCCGTAGGGAATCTAAGGTGTTCAGGGCTCTTAAGTCTATTATTTTATTATTCCTGGAAAGCTCTTATGATATTGTATCTTTTCCCTTACTTATACTTGACTCTGGTATCTCTATGGTACCGTGTCTATTTACTTGAAGTTTATAACACAACATGTATATCATTCTAAACTTGGCAGAGCAATATACTCAAAAAAATGTAATATACTGAGAAATCGACATTTTATACCTACAGGCAGACTAAAATTTTTAAATAACAGAATATATGTCCACTTGATACTTTATACACTAGAATCATGCAATTGAACTTTTTTTTTGAAATTTCATGCAATTGAATTCTTAATACACTGATAAGAGTTAATTACTTGACATATGAGTAATCGTCATTTGCACCTGTAAATTATTTGTACTTTCTTGGAAAGACATGCACCTCAACCCAAATCTTGAGTTGTGCATCACCACATCTCATATTGAGAACATTGATATCAAAATATTTGATTCATTGAACACCCTATTCTTAGGGTTTCATTTACCTCATTCACTTATCACATGGCTCTCATATGGATTTCATGTGACATAAACATTCACTGAATAAAGACTACTATCAACAAATCATATAAAATCAATATATGTATGAAACCTTGGAACTGAGCTGAATTTGGGTTTCGATGACATTCACTGAGATAACATGCATCAATAATAAAATTGAATAAATAAAGTCTATCATGTCAAGAAAATCTGTTCAAATGGATTTCACGATATCTATTCGCAAATATCCGACTTTCCTTGCATCTAGGGTTTCATTCTCTTTACTGAGATATCAAACAAACACTATTCACCTTAAATAAAATCTAAGATAGTATCTGACATATATGTACTACAGATTTAGATAATTAATCATTCATAACCAAGGGAATCTAGATAAACAAATTTCTCTATTTAATTATACAACAATTTCAACCATAGACAAATTCCCTATATTTCATTTTACTCTTATAACCTCTGTGAATACTTAGGGAATTCTCATTAGGATGTATTGTATACATTTTTAATATGATTTTATCATCTAAAATTCATCCAAACAGAGGAAGAATCTATGTCATATCATTTTGCAACAACTTAGATCAAACACATAATGTAGGGTTTGTAGTCGCATACTAAGCAATTAAAGATTATGGATGATTTAACCAATTTTCATACAATATATTGCTTAAAGGAAGTTCCCACTCATACTAAGGTGTGAAAACACCTTAAAAACGTATCCCATATATGAAAATCTTGAATCCATATCAAATCCCTAGCAATTCACTCGATTCTTCTTCCTTTCAACTCAGAAATCCAAAAAATGAGGGATTATGAAGAAAGAGTGATAAAAGGGGAAGTTTTGATACCATTTTGGATCAAATCAGAGGAGGGATAGAATTTTGACATGTGAGATAAGATTCACCATAAAGTTGTATCCAAAGAAGCTGAACTTACATTATTTCATCATTCCTTGGACCGCAAAACCCTAGGTCAACATCTCCATCATTTTCTCCTCTCAACCCCTAACTCTCCCTCTCTCTCTAAGATTTCGTTTATCTGTATTGAACCATGAATTATGAGAGCTCCTTGTGTGTTAGGTTGGTCATATAGAGCAATTGAGCTGCTTGGGTCAATTGCACTTTGACCCCTCACTAAACTTTTTCTTATTTCAGAAGATTTTTCTGTCATAAAAAGGTTTCTATAATTCATGTATATCAGAGATCAAACCTTCTCCAAAAATTATGGTAATTTATAATGTAGTTTATAATTGAGTTACTAATCGTAAATTAAAATTTGAGATCATTCCAAACTCCCATTAAATAATTAAAAATCGAATAGTACACTTCTATCTAGAGTTCTACAGAAATGTCAGTTATAGTAGTCGTTTACTGATAAGGTATAAATGCATCCAAAAATTATGAAAATTTTACATGTTGTTTATGATTGAGTTATAGATCAGAAGTTAAAATTTCAAATCATTTGGAATTAACAATAAATAATTAAAAATCAAACAATATATTGCTAAACAACATTCTATCAGCATGGTCGGTTGAAGTATAGTTCGACTGAGAACCACATTCAAAGAACACTTAAATATTCTGAATATGCATGATTGAGTTATCCATATCATATCCAAAATTAAATTAAATACAGAATTTTTAGAAAATATGAAAAATCGTTTACCACACTGCTATCTTGATCAAATTCCATATTCATGTACTATCAAAACCCTAATTTTTGCTGATTAGGGTTTACATTTCTCAAACCCTAATTCTTCAAAATAAATCATAGTTAGAGTTTCTTCTTAGGTTTGAAACATCACAATTGATCTACTATCACTAATCAAGTCTAAATGATGTTCAATCTAATCAAGCATGTAATCATTCAGGTAAATCCTAGTTTACCAATTAAGCACAAATGTGGTCATTACATCTGTTGTACAATCCACAACTGTCTCTTGCTTGGAACTCTTCCAGCACATAGCTCCATTGTTCAGGCAAAACACAAACCCAGATTGCAATCTATACTCATCTTTGTCAATTTGGAAGCTAGCATTGGTGTAACCCTTTACCACAAGCTCTTCCTCACCACCGTATATCAAGAATTGATCCTTAGTACTTCTCAAGTACTTTAGGATGTTCTTTACGGCTGTCTAGTGACATTCACCTAGGTCTGACTGATACTGGCTTGTCATGCTTAAAGCATATGATACATCAGGACGAGTACACAACATCGCGTACATGATAGATCCAATTGTTGATGCATATGGAATCTTACTCATCCACACTCATTCATTGCATGAACTAGGACATTGGGCTTTAGAGATCGTAACCCCATGGGACATGGGCAAGTTACCTCTTTTAGAACCCACCATGCTAAACCTCTTTAGCACCTTGTCAATGTATGTGCTTAGGCTTAGGCCTAGAAGCCTTCTAGATCTATCTCTATAGATCCTAATTCCTAGTATATAGGATGCTTCGCCTAAATCCTTCATAGAGAAGGTCTTCCCTAGCCAACCTTTTACTGTCTGAAGAGTAAGGATGTCATTTCCCATCAATAGTATGTCATCCACGTACAATATGAGAAATACGATTGTGCCCCCACTAACCTTTTTGTAAACACAAAGTTCATCTTCATTTTGACTAAAGCCAAACTTTTTGACTACTTTGTCAAAATGTAGATTCCATCTCTGAGATGCTTGCTTCAATCCATAGATTGACATTTATAGCTTACAGACTTTATTGGCTTCCTTCGGATCGATAAAACCCTCAGGTTGTGTCCTATATACATCCTCGAGTAAATTCCCATTAAGGAATGGTGTTTTAACATCCATCTGCCAAATCTCATAGTCATGACAAGCTGCAATGGCAAGCATGAAATTCCACAACAGTTTGTGAGTCTTCATGTTCCTTATGTACCTCCTTAGGTTCTCTACTTTCTTGTTGGTCTCGAACTTCTTCGAGCTCTACATTCCTCCCATTGATTCCTTTAGAAATAAATTCCTTTTAAAGAAATCCAGCAGTCTTAGCAATAAACACTTTGTTATCAATTGGTGTGTACAAGTAGTATCCCCGTGTTTCCTTGGAGTATCCAACAAAATAGCATTTTTTAGATTTGGGTCCAAGCTTTTTAGGAAATTGTTTCCTAACATAAGCTTCACATCCCCAAATCTTTAACATAGACAAATTGGGATGATTCCCATTCCATGTCTCATATGGTGTCTTTTGAACCGATTTGGAAGGTACGTGGTTAAGTGTAAACATTGCGGTTACAAGAGTGTATCCCCATAACGATATTGGAAGTTTGGCTGAACTCATCAATGATCGTACCATGTCTAATAATGTACGATTTCTTCTTTCTGACACACCATTATGTTGTGGTGCACCAGGTGGAGTCCATTGTAATACAATACCACAGTCTCTAAGAAGGTCCTCAAACTCTTGGCTTAAGTATTCATGACCACGATCTGAATGAAGTGCTTTAATACTCTTACCAAGTTGCTTCTCTACTTCATTCATGAAAGTCTTGAACATTTCAAGAGTTTCCGACTTGTGTTTCATAATATATACATATCCATACCTACTGAGGTCATCAGTGAAGGTAATGAAGTATTGATAGCTTCCTCTAGTAGTTGATCAAAAAGGTCCACATACATCAGTATGTATGAGCCCTAGCAGATCACTAGCTCTCTCATTGTGTCCAGTGAAAGGATTCTTGGTCATCTTCCCTAATAAGCATGCCTCACATGTCTCTAATGATTCAAAATCAAAAGAGTCTAGATAACCATCCTTATGGAGTCTAGATATGCGCTTCTCGTTTATGTGCCCAAGATGACAATGCCATAAGTATGTTTTGTTTGAGTTGTCAAGTTTTAGCCTTTTAGTATTTACGTTGTATATGCTAGTCTCAAGTTCTAACAAGTAGATTCATAAGACATATGGGCATTTCCATAAAAGATCTCATCTTTAGAAATAGAAATTATTCCATTCTTAATGTGAAATTCAAATCCACTCTTATTCATACAAGATACATAAATAATATTTCTATTAATGGCACGTACATAATAGCAATTCTCTAATTCTATTACAAGGCTCATAGGCAAACATAAACTAATAACTCCAACTGTGGTGGCAGCAACTCTTACTCCATTAGCGACATGTAGCTCGACTTGGCCCTTTTGTAAAGGCTTACTTCTTATCAGATCCTGCATATTAGAACATATGTGAGATCCACATCTGGTATCCAGTATGAAGAAGTATTTAATTTTATCTCAATAACATATATACCTGAAGTGGAGATCTATATCTCCTGCTTCTTCTTCCTTAGTTCCTCTAGGTAGAGAGGACGATTTCTTTTCCAATGTTCAGCCTGGTGACAATGGTGACAACTGCCTTCTTTGGAGATCCCCCCTTTAGCTTTGAGTGTGGGTGACTTTGGCTTCTGCCTGGCTTTAGAACCTTTCTTAGCCTTGCCTTTGCCTTTTGACGTTTCCTTTGTCTTGTTGATCATCATCACATACTTGGGCTTGTCTTTCTTCATTTGTGCTTCAGCTATCCTCAACATGCCCAAGAATTCTGACAACGGCTTGTCAAGATTGTTCATGTTGTAGTTCATGACAAAATGACTATATGATTCAGGCAATGATTGTAGAATCACATCAATGGCCAACTACTGACCTAGGGGAAATCCCAGCTTGGATAGGCTTTCCAAGTACCCAATCAAAGTGAGTATATGGGTGCCAACTGACTCTCCCTCTTTCATCTTGCTCTTGAACAAAGCCTTAGAGACATCATATCTCTCATGTCTTGCATGATGTTGATTCATGTTCTTGAGTTGTGTTACCATCTCCATGACATTCATGTTCTCATGCTGCTTTTGCAACTCATAGTTCATTGAGCACAACATCAGGAACTTGACATCCACGACATCATCAAGGTGCTTCTTGTAAGTATTCTTTTCAGCCTTGGGCGCATTTGAGGCGGGTTCTGCTGGCTCTGGTGTTTCAAGGACATAGAGCTTACGCTCATGCGTGAGAATAATTCTCAGCGTCCTAAACCAGTTTTGAAAGTTGGTTCCAGTAAGTTTATCCTTCTCAAGGACCAATCGCAATGAGAAATTGTGAGTGTTGTTTGCCATTTGATTGCTACAAAAGAAAAAGTTTGCATTTAGTCCAAAACATTTTGACTTGTAAAGATTTGATAAATGAGATTAATTAGGCCTTTAATTAATTACACTCCCACTATGTTATTCAAATTGATATCCCTCACTATCAACTCAGAAGATTGCAATGTACAACCTTATAGTGAGCTAAGATCCAATTTAATTAGATCAATGCCCAACCAACGCCGGCATCAAAGACCAAATACTAAGGTAGTCAACTTTTGCCAATTGCATCATATGCAACACTTGGATAGATGATCATGCACAACTCCTTGCCATGATGCATCTGTGTGCCTCTAGGTACTTGATCCTATCAAGGTTCCCTAGTTAAGTCCAACCCATAAGCCAACACGATGAGTGTGCACCCTACGGAGGCAGACCCGCACGCCCACCATCACACTTCCACGAGATAGATAGTGTACCTCGCAGAGGCGTGCCCACACATAGTCGATCAAGATTTTCATGTGTGTTGTTTTATGGAAGGCAACTAAAACTTAATATTATTAATTGAGGGGTTTTATAAATACATATATATATCCAAACACCACATACTTATAGTATGTATCATATACTACTATATCCACAACCACAAATGATAGACATGCGATCACAAATACAAATACATCGGCTATGGCCATACTATTATAATCCTTTAGAGAAACAAAGGATTACGATCTACCTATGGTCTTATGCATCACATGCAACAACACCTGTGAATCAACCTGTAAGGATCAACATTACAATGAACAACTTCATGGATGCTCCATGAGGTTGGAACTGCAAGTTGCTTCTTGGAATTGGATCTTCATGGTGCTTCTCCATGGATGCTCCTTGGAGTTGGATCTTCAAGTGGCCTCCTTACATCAAGTTTACAAAGGCTAAAACTAATCTTATCTCTATTACATCATATGAGTACAAATATAAAGGGAAAGAATTAATTACACTTTGAAATAAGAGATGAGGCTTAGCATGCAAGCCGAATCCTTTATACAAAGGATCCACATGCAACCATTATACATCCATAGCATTTACAAATAAATATATCCACAAGATTGACATCCACATTCATTCACAGCATTCACAAAAGGGGATACTAGGCATAACCATGCATGCATTCACCACATAAAATAGAATTTTAATGGCGACATGTATGATATCATAGGTATATCTACATATACTTATATACACATTAAAATTGCAGCACTTTTAATATGAGACGTTCCCCAAGTAAATAAATTTTTGACTCCCACGCAAACTATGTGGGGTACATAAAGCAGCGCCCCTATGTGGTCAGCGGGCGGGGGTCGAGGGGAGGCCTCCCCTCGCGGGGTCTCAGGGGAAGAGCCCTTGAAAGGTCTATGGAATTTCACTTTCTTACACTTAGGAAAATCAGTATTTTCCATAGTTGACCCCGTTTGAAATGTAAAAAATAGAAGCTTGTGGTGTATGTGGAATTAGGTTTATATTTTCACATTAACAGATTTAATTGACATCGTATGCAACATAGAAAATAGTATAAAACGATTCGATCATATCGAAATGAATCCAAATACGTCATAGATCAACGCTGCTCTGATACCACTGTTGGGTTTTGTGGAGAAAATATGCGCGACGGAAGCAACAAATTTTTTTCCACGCAACCCAAAGTAGGATCTCATCGTTAACAGTGTATTTCGAAAGAGTGTATGTGGAATATACCTTATCGCGGAGCAAGTCTGGTGATTTCCTACTACATGATGGTGTGCAACGTTGCTGGCCTACATGGACAGAACTTCTCTCCCATTCGCTGAGTGTGTAGCAGGAAGATCAAGCGACACTTCTTTTGTGCGGTGATGTACTCTGCTCGTAGCATGTACGGATGGTCATAGATGTCCTCTGAAAGCAGGTGTCTCAGCGTATGCGTCTCTACTTTATCCAGGTAGATGGATTGGAACTCCACGTCGCGCTTCCTAAGCCGGTGGGAAGGAGTTGTCTTTGTGTGGCGACGTGCTAGCGTCGCGGTGCGCTCCTTTCTCTCCTGAGGACAGTAACGGCTAGGGTTTACGTATGTGAGCGTAAACTGAAAAGCCTCTCTCTATTTCTTATATAGATATCGACCGTCAAGCTCCTTAAAATAGGAGACGAGATGAAGTAGGATTTTTTTAATCCATCAGTAAATGGAAACACCGTATTAATTAAAATGCTCGTTGATTAATTAGAATATTCTGGAATTAATTAATTAATTAATTAATCACATTAATTGATTAATTAATATCTAACTCCATACAATCGCTCGAGATGGCTCTATGGGCATATATACCAACATCAACCATGTTGATATGATAACCACCAATTAACACATTAAGGTTGTGATCATATTAAGGAGGTTATTTCACCATCATGCCATCATATAAGAAGGTTAAACATGAATACTCATCTTTATATAATTGCATTGGAGTTAGGTTCAACAAGATACATTATATTAATGTTACTAATCAACACTCATACCCAAACCCTAACTCACGACATCCCCATTGGATTATGGATGCATAAGGTGAAGCATCACCATTACATTGCATACTATTATCAAGTATGAATCCACACATAAATCAAGGTGTAACCATCGGGTTATAGCATACTAGGGTTTCAACAATAATAAGAGATTACTCCATGATTGTATTAGTCATTTAAGGACTATTCATACCCAATTACCATCATTTAGTTATATTAAAGCTAGGTATAACAAGCTATACCACATTAGGGTTACCCATTAATTCATTATGGTGATTATCAATCATAATCACACGAGGGTAAGGGTAAGACTACAAGTTTGAGACATTGAACCATCAAATTCTCATCATCAGAATCATAACTATATGCTTCACCCAAAATAATGGGAATATTGAGGCATCAACTTCAAACAATAAAATGTTGAAAAGGTAAAGCCATTGGTCCTTTACATAAGTAAACATCTTGAACAAACCACCTATTAATTCATTGAGTTGTGCTCTAGAAAAAGTCACCATCTAACCCTAGACATCCCTTGATTAACAACATAAAAAGTTCCATTGAGAGTAGGGTAAAACCCACAAGCGATTGTTTATTTAAAACAAGCCGTTAGTAAATGAGCTTCTTAAGTTGATCTCATAAAGGAAACCATTTAAATCTATTTATTAGGACCAACATATTACATTTAAGAATCATTCTAATTTATTGTATGAAGAAACATTAGATCTTAACCATTAGTTCAAGTTCATATATTAAAACCATCAATTAGAGTATAGGTCTGACCATTGCATCAAATGACCCAAGAAACCATTAGTCTAAGGCTTAATTGATGCTACAACTACATGCTTAACTCACCATAGGTTGTGGAGACTTGATCCACCATCAGTACTGACCATTAAGTCACCATAGGTTGTTAGATCGTCACTATATTCATTAATCACCATTAAATATCAAACTAATATCACCATTGATTGATAGCATAATTAGGGTACTTAGTTGTTAATCACTAAGCTTCTAATTAGGCCAACACCTGACCTAAGGGGTGAATGTAAATTGACACCCTTAGTCACCACCGTCAATTATCATGAAGACAACACCATCGGTTGTTGCAATGGTACCACCATTGAGTCATGTGTTTATAGAAGAAATCGGCTTTAAACCCTAAAATTGACCATTGGTTGATAGGTGTTTAGCACCATAAGTTGTCAAATAAACCCGATCTAAGTCATATTATACCTTAGGAATAACATACACATGATCACAGGTTCAACTCAAACTGAAATCATAATAGGGAACATTATAAAAATTGAAATCCAAGTCAAGCATAGCTTTTTAGTGCATGGATCATCATTTAAAAGCAAGAACATGAGCTAGCAAGCTTATAGTAAGCAATAAACATGGACCAAGTTATAAAACTTGCCTCTAATTAGAAGATAAAATCCCAAACAGAAGAAAACGTGAGTAGGTAGGGTAGAAAATCCAAGCATAAGACGTGAACTCATCCATCTAGCACCTTTCTTCATCAAATGAGCAAACCCTAAGCATAAGGAGCAAGAAAGGTAGGGTTTTAGAGATTTAGAGCAATTTATACCATGGAACAACAAGGTTCTAACCTGGAGAAAGGTAGGAGGAAGGATAATAAAGAAATAAAAGGAGTAAATAAGGGGATTCTTACTCTTTTAGGTCTAGATCACTAGAAGGAAGTTTTTTAAACCCTAAAAGAGAGCAAAACAAAACCCTAGGAGCTTCCACCAATAATTCAACTTCTTATTCTACCTTGGATAGGTCCTCCACATCTAAACAGATAGGAAATGAGGTTCTTAGTAGGAGAGAAGGGGTGTAAAGCAAATCTTTCATTTGGAAGCTCAAAAATAGATATATAAAGTTCTAGGATAAGGGAGAGAAGAAACATGAGGTGTCTAAAAAGCTCTCCATGCATCCATGGCCTTAAACTGTTAATGTTATACAAGAAGCCACACAAGCATCTCACCCACCATCCATAGAGACCTTTTTAGCTCTCCTTTGTCGAATTTCCAGGCCAATCAAATAAATCATTGGTTGATAGCTCCTAAAGATAGCTCATCCATAAAGGGGTAAACCCTAAAATACCCTTGAGGAAAACATCTCCAAACCAAGGGTTCAACTAGGTGCCCCATGGATCAACAAGATCAATCATGATGAGAGAACATCCAAAGAACATAATGCAAGTAAAAAATTGCAAAGAAAACCTCTCAATTGGGTAAATTGCAGAAAGTCCAAAATGTGCATAAAATTGCATAACTTGCACAAACAGTGTCCAAATTGGACCAAACTATTAAAACTTAAGCTTGTCTTATGATTCCAAATAATATTACAAGTTTAGATTATAGTTATAAGAATTCAATTATGATAATTAAGCCTATTCAACACTTTAAGCAGGGTTAGGGGTCTCACAAGTTTGATCTTGAATGACATATGAATTAATTGCTAAAATGTTTAGATAATTGATTCACGCAACAAGCAGCCTGATTGCACTACCATACGCCCATCTCATGGCATGAGATGACCATATGGAGTGACAAACGACCATCTTAAAGGTTGAGATGGGCGTTTGAAGTGTTAGACTGATTTGAGTAGAAATTGGCTATGGATTGAACTGATTAGGCCTGACTCATCTCATCAGACGACCATATGGGTGAGTGAGATAGTTGTCTCTCTTGGGTGATATGACCCAGTTCGGTCGAGAGAAAGTTTTAGATATTTCCATGTTTGTTCTAGTTGCACATTACTTGTTTTGCAAGAAAATTAATATGTGATATTAATTGGAAACAAATTGCCAATTTCGTGTGCGATTGGAAAACTACAAAATGGTTGTCTCATAGTATGAGGCCACCGTATCGCATACCAGAAGACCATATGGTGTGATAGATGGCCATTTTGGTGGTTGCATTTTGCTAAAATTTAAGATCTTCCGGTCCCTTCCACTCCCACACAAACTGGGAACCCTGGCCCAAACCCCGCCTATAAACAGAGGGTACTAGGGTCTTCCTAGAGAACAACATAGACAATTGAGAATCAATTGTTCTAACAAACTTTTTCCTCTCTGGTTATGGTAACCATGAGAGCCTAAGAAAGTCCTACTCGACTAGGGAGGGATAGCACGAGAGAGAACAACTGAGATCATTGTTGTGGGAGAGCAAGTTGGTGATTAGTACACCAACAGGGGGAACAACTCCTTATCCATTCCATCAGGATGATAGGAGTTCGAGGTTGTCTATGTGGACTACTCTTGAGGCAAAAGGTTGTTTTCTGTCGCTAGGAGGGCATCATCAACCAACAGTCTGTGATGAGAGGAGTTGTTGCAGAAGATGATGTTTGACTCAGTTATCAATGGAGGAGCAGTCAGACAAGTCCCAATACAACTAGGAGTTAGAGTTGTGCAATGACAACAATAAGGAGATGTCATTGGACTTGCTCCAGGACCAGTTATATCCTCGACAACATCCTTTCCCTATTATATTTATTGACGTGATTTGTCGGTTATGGGAATTATTGTAGATAAATTTTTATTTCCGTTGTCTGTCGTGTAGCCATATTTCCCAACACTAAGTGCCATAAGAAGCATTCCCATGGGAATTGTCCTCCTAATCCTGAAGAACTAAACATATTGCATCATCTTGGAGCACATGGACATATAAAACCTCGATGTCCTCAACTTCATGAAGGTCATGTACATGTAATATGTTAGGGTAATGGTAACGATCACAATAATGGAGGAATAGCTAATTGTAGGTGTGTAAGATGTTGGGTTTTATGGGGAATCATAGAAGGCAGCGGAAACAAAAAATTTCTTCTCCCAGAACCCAGTATAAAGGAATCGTGTCAACGTCTATACAGTAGGAAGGATGGTTTGTAGAGACATACCTTGTCCCGAGGCTTTCTCGGCGACGTTACCTCACGGCTTGCGCGGTTTTCACCTCCGGTCTTGGACGGTGTCTATGCAGCTCCTGGTCTCACCGGGACTGTCGATATGGACAATTGTCCTCCGAGCGGCAGAAGTCTCCCGCCTCTGAAGTAGTCCACACGGACCACCTGGAACTCCGATCTCCTTATCCCATAAGAAATCAGAAGGAGTTGTACCCTCCTGTCGGTACTAGTCACCGACACACTCTCCTATAACCAGTTGCCTTTCTGCAGTTGTCTTTCCCTCGATGTGCCTCCCTTATCGGGTAGCACTTGCTCGGGCTCTCCTGGTTACCACAACTAGAGAGAACAATAACTTTGCAGAGCAAATAGTGTTCTGGGTTGTACTTGAGAAGCCCTAAATACCCATATATATATAGGAGGATCATGGGGCAGGGTTCTCTACATCGGGAAATGCGGGACTAAAGCAGGAGTAGAAGGGTTCAAGATTTTCCACAAAATCTAAAAAAACTACACCAGTTGAACCGATCAGTTCAGACCTGAATCGATCATTTGGGGACCTGAGCCGATCGGTTCACACCTGAACCAGTCGGTTGGGACACCTGAGCCGATCAGTTCACTTCTGAAATGATCAGTTCACTGCCCTTGTCAGTTCTCGATTGACTTTTCCTCTTTTGTTTTGAATTAATCCAAATACCAATCCTTGTTCCAATCGAATTGGACAAGTGAAATGAACAGAAATTTCTTGCCAACCTGGCTTTCCCAACTCACTCATTTGGACATGTTGAGCTGATCAGTTCAACCCTTGAACCGATCATTTCAACATATCCTGAGCCGATTGGTTCATCATATGAGCCAATCGGTTGGGAGTGTAGACTGCGTAAAATCAGTCAATTGCAGTTTCAATCAGTCCGATACTCTAATCAATCGGTCCAACACCTTGAACACTATGATATTGAGCTATCAATTGATTGAGTGTTTAATTGAACTACTTAACTCCTTTAGTAATCAATCTAAACATCATTTGTGGATAAACTCCTCTTCTAAGTTAAATCCTATGTGTGTGACCCTACAGGTCCATTTCATGTTGGCAGTGAAAGTCCATAACACTTATGACTTCACAAGCAAAGAGAAGTGCCTAGTCGCACATCAGTGCTACCCAAGTGAAAAAGAAAGTTGGAGAACAACTTTCAATCATACAATCCGTGAATGGTGTTACATTGAATGTATAATTCCTTTGTCTCTGGTATCCCGAATGAACTTAAGGCATGGAATAGTCATCCTATCAACATTCATTCACTTTCTTGATCTCAAAGTAGATTGGAGGAGATATGTATGACAACAATATCACATACTGATTCACACATGTGTGCACATGCCTATCTCAATCCTACTCATCAAGTGGCCATGGATATCAAACTCCCTCGGGAAGGACAAATCCCATATCTATCACTTACCCCTTAAAAGCCCCATGTATCAAAGCCTCCCAATCATCACCTTTATAACAACCCATGTTTCAGGACTGTGTTTGATGATGTCAAAGTGTACCCAACGACATGTGTTGAGTGTAGTAATTTTAGGTCAAAGAATCACTCTCACCACCATTACTGTGAGAACTGACTGTGACTACCATGTCATGGTTTCATGTGTCAAACTCACGGTGGGTCTGTCTGGTACACTTGTTCTCTAACAAGTACCTATGTGTTTGGTTTGATATCTCCATATCATGCCTAATGAGATTCTGTCATCAACCAACACCACAATCTAGTATTGTGTGTCATTGTTGTCCATCTACCTTCCACAATGACATCTAACTAGGGACATAATAAGAATTTACAAACTCTTAGCATCTGTATGATCTCATCGTTCAGGTCCTCAACCTAAAAGCATACGTCATTGAGTATTGTCATTCTCTAGATATTCAATATGTTCTATCATTATCTCATATGAGTGAACCAGAAAGAATTGTAAGCTTGCCTTTGATGTTTATCAAATCAATCTTAATGTATCCCACCAATCATCCCATGATTGGCTCTCAGGGCATACATACCAACAGACTCTCACTTGCACTGTGAGCCAATCACCCTTGAATCATATTCATAGTGATCTTCAAACATGTCCCACATGTTACTATGCTCTAGTGCTTACGCAGTGAGTTATGGCAACACCTTGCCAGAGTCGGTATTAACTACATGTCTCTCATCTCTTCGTTGTATGTCACACGTATGAGATGGAGTTGTCATAATATGTGATCTAGTATTCCTTTGCTAACCTTTAGCCACGTTGCATGACCAAGCACTCCTTATTTGTCATCAATGACCGGAATATCTATAAGTTCATCTCATGAACTTCCAGATCCATATAGTATGCACTAATGTTCTCTAACACACGGATACTCGACTTTTCCTTTTAAACGGCTTTATTGGAACATTTCCATTTATCAAAAAACATTCACTTTTATATATCTCATATATATTTTGCGATTAATTTTTTGTCCTTTTCGAAAGTTCGCATCAGTGTAACTCATTACAGTAAACCCTTCCTTATTTCCATAGAACTAGTACTTCTCAAGTACTTATCAAGTTCTTATGGTATTCCAGTAACCCTTACTGGAACTAAACAGACATCCACTCGTCATGTCCCACATACGAGTTATCAGTATGAGCACATCATATTATCATGTCCTACATACAAGATGATGAATGCATTTTATTCTTGCTATGTCTTATACATGCAAGATAATGGGATGATTACATACATGATAGATCCATATCTATTCTTATTGTTCCCATTCGTCATAAGAATTGGATACTTGGCCTTGGGATACTAACTCCATGTAACATGGACACATTTTCTCCCACTGAATCTGTGCACAATGAACCCTTCATTATAGATTGCCAATGTATGCTCTCTCTTTTCAGGTCAAGAGGTTTTCGAGAACTATCTCTATAGATCTCTATTCCTATCACATAGGAAATGTCTCTATCTTCCTTAAAGATAATTTCCACAAAGGATTCCATTCTAGAACATCTCATTCCTCGTCGACATGTGGAATGCAAATATGCTCCCATTAAATCACAGATCCCTTCTTTTTCTTTATCATATCAGTCAAACCCTTTGACTATATTATCAAAGTAAAGATCCCAACTCTGAGTTTCTTGTACTCAATCAATCACATTGATTAGTCCATTGTAACTTATAGACTTTATTTGCATTAATGAATTCATAAACCTTATAGGTTTTTTCACATACACATCATTGCTTTATTCCTCATAGGAATGTGGTTTTAGTATCCGTATGCCAAATATCTTAGTCATTAAGTTGCAATCAACAAGCATCATCCTTCTCAAAATGTTATACATGTGTCTTAACGCTTAAGACTCATTCACACTTATGGATTTCATCCCAATGGGTGCTACCATCAAGGTCATACCTTATGGTTCACATGGAAGTCATTTAGGATGTAATGGTCATAAACCATAACTCAAAATACGGTTCCTCATATTCATCTAGATAGTTGACTCATCACATGACCAACTCATCACATAGATAATCGAGGTATATCTGTCAAGGATATAAGAACTCACAAGCCTTTATGATTCTTAATGTCCTTTATCACTGTAGGGTATTAGTCTTTATTTAAGAAGAATTTAGTTATTTGATAATCATCCTCTAACTCCTTAGAGTGTGGCTCCTTGATTTAGACATCAACATGCCTTAATCATGAGCTCACTATGATACACTATCATAATCACTCATAAGGATCTCAAACATTTGGTCCAAGCATTTTATTCATTGATCTCATCAATAATTAACACTTTACTAAATTCTTAGTTCATCTATGATATTCTTGAACACTTCAAGATATTCATATTTGTATTTCTCTAAACACTGCTTGAAGTATTAGCATTTGTTCCAATAGGTATGCAAATACATCACATGTATTATACCTAATAGGATAACCATTCTCCCACTACCATTAGTGAAGATTGATGTCTAAGAGTTCATGTCTCTTACTGGTTCTCTAACCAAAAGAGTCTAGATTTATCCATCATATGGAAACTAGAAATTAATTTCTCATGATTTATGATAATTTGATTATTTGAGTTATCAATAACTTTTAGGTATCATTTTATCTTATGCATACCAAGTAACACAAGATAAACAAGGCATTGCAACAAAGATCATATCTTTGAATTTGAAATATCAACTATATTGATAGCCATCCTTGTCTCAAAAAGATGCAACAATAAAGTGTTTCTATTGGCAAATTGAAATAGCAGTTCTCAACTCTATTTCATGCCCTTTAGGATGAAATAAACTGAAAGGTACTCCTATCTATGGCAGCAACACTTGCTCCAATGATGGGTACTCCTTTCTTGGTCCTTTCATAAAGGCCATCACTTCTTTGTGGATCTTGTATATAGTATATAACAGATCCATATCTTGGTATCATATACCTCAGATAAAGAAGTGTTTATTTCATGAAACCTACAGTGGAGATCTCTATCCCCTCCTTTCGTCTTCTTTTGTTCTTCCAGAAATAGAGGGCATTTCCCTCGTTCACCCTCCCATGTGCCTTGAGGCTGAAGACGACTTAGATTGATGGCTAGTATCAGAACACTTCTTTGCTTTGCCCTTGTCCTTTCCTTTAAGACTTACCCCTCATCGATCAAAGATTAGGGTTTTGTCTTTCTTCGTCTTTGCCTCTACTGCCCTCAACATGTCCAACAACTTTGTCAATACTTGTCAAAGTTGTTCATGTCATAGTTCATCATGAACTGTATGATTCTTGCAACATTTGCAGTATCATACCAATAGCCAACTCTTGGCTCAAAGGGAATCCTTCTTAGTCAGGTTTTTCCACATACCCAATCACATTGAGTGTGTGAATACCTTACAGGATCTCCTTCTATCATGACATACTAGGACAGTGTCTTGGAGACATCATATGTCTGATGTTGTCTCTACAAATCATAGTTCAGAGAACACAACATTAAGCACTCGACATCAATGGCATCTTCAGTATGCTTCCATAAGCATCCTTTAAGCCATTGGTGTGGTGGGATCGAGTTCATCTGGTTTTGGTATAACTAGGACTTAGAGCTTTTGCTCTTCGATTGAGAACACTTCTCAATGTCCTAACCAGTCGTGGAATTATTCCCATTTAATTTGTTGGTCTTAAGGACCGATCACAAATAAAGTGATTATTGTTGATTAACCATTTATTGTACAAAAAGGAAATATATGCAATTTAGTCCAAAAACTCCTTTTTGACTTGATTGATTTGAAAAGGTTTTACGATATAATTAGGACTTTAATTAATTATCGCTCCCACTATTTTTGTTCAAATTGATAGCCCTCACCATTAATTCAGAAGATTGCAGTGTACAATCTTCTAGTGGGCAAGATCATGAAATCCTCTGAGTCATGGACCAGCTAGGGTTGTCACCCACAATTTAGATCTTCCAGGTAAGCAACTCTTGCCAATTGCATCATATGCAACTCTTGAAAGATGCCATATGCAACTCCTTGACATGATCACCTCCATGCTCCAAGGTGCTAGATCCTATCTAGGTCACCTTGTTAAGCCTGACCCAAAGCCAACACGATGAATATGCACCCTACTAGGGCAGACCCACATATTTATCCTTCACGCTTCCACGAGATAGATGGTGCACCACGCTAGGGCATTCCCACACTTGGCCGATCAAGCTTTTCACATGTGTCACATTTAGAAGGCATCTAAAACTTTAATATTTAATGAGGGATTCAGTTTTTATAGGTACATATACATATCCAATCACCACAATATGTAGTACATATCATATACATGCTATATCCCACAGAAAACATGTGAAACGATAAAAGCAATGATTATGGCCATCCTAATGTGATTCCTCGAGCCAAGAGGAATCACGGTCATCTAGGTCTACATCACATGCAACCTGTACAAGATGAACTCTGTGATTTTCCTTTACTAGGTTTGATCAACTCATCTCCATGATTGATCAGCTCACCATCATGCTAGTCAGTTGGGTGCCACCAGCCGATCGATTGGCGCCTCCAACCGATCGGTTCACGGGTCGTTGTGTATCTCGTCAGGGTCGCCACCCACTCATCTCGTTCCTCAAACTGGTCGTCTGGAACGCCAACCGATCAGTTCACGCCTTGAACCGATCGTCTCAGTTGTCATCAGGTTGTCCGCTGTTCTTTTACATAATAGGAAATAAAACTTCTATCATATTTACATTTTATTTGAGAAACCCTGAGTTACATTCAGGGGGAGCAAAGGTAGGAAAGAGATCTCGAGTTATCTCGAGTTACATCAAGAAAAGGAGGTAAGGAATCAGTGCGCAGACCGAGATGCAAGAAACCATATTCAACCATACATAGACATAGGGTTTATTGGCCATAACCACACTATACATCCACCACAAAACTCATTTAAGGGCGACACATATCGAGTGCATTCATATTACATATCATATATGTATACTGGGATTTGTGGATTTAGGATTGGACATGCATAAAGCCAATTTTATTTGCATTGTATGCAATAAATAAAGGCGACAAACCAAAATCGATCACATCGATAATCCTAAAGTATAAAGCAGTTGACGTGGCTCTGATACCACTGTTGGGTTTTATGGGGAATCAAAGAAGGCAGCGGAAACAAAAAATTTCTTCTCCTGGAACCCAGTATAAAGGAATCGCGTCAACATCTATACAGTAGGAAGGATGGTTTGTAGAGACATACCTTGTCCCAAGGCTTGCTCGGCGACGTTACCTTGCGGCTTGTGCGGTCTTCACCTCCAGTCTTGGACAGCGTTTGTGCAGCTCCTGGTCTCACCGGAATTGTCGGGATTGACAGCTGTCCTCCGAGCGGCAGAAGTCTCTTGCCTCTGAAGTAGTCTACACGGACCACGTAGAACTTCGATCTCCTTGTACCACAAGGAATCGAAAGGAGTCGTACCCTCCTATCAGCGTACTAGTCACCGACACACTCTCCTACAGCTAGTTGCCTTTCTGCAGTTGTCTTTCCCTCGTTGTGCCTCCCTTATCGGGTAGCACTTGCTCGGGCTCTCCTGGTTACCAAAACTAGAGAGAATGACAACTTTACAGAGCAACTGGTGTTCTGGGTTGTACTTGAGAAGCCCTCAATACCCCTATATATAGGAGGGTCATGGGACAGGGTTCTCTACCCCAGACAATGCGAGAATAAAGCAGGAGTAGAAGAGTTTGAGATTTTTCACAAAATCTGACAAACTATGCTAGTTGAACTGATCGGTTTAGACCTAAACCGATCATTTGGGGACCTGAGCCGATCGGTTCACACTTGAACTGGTCGGTTAGGACACCTGAGCTGATCGGTTCACTTCTGAAATGATCGGTTCACTTCCCTAGTAAGTTCCCGTTTGACTTTTCCTCTTTTGTTTCAAATTGATCCAAATACCAATCCTTGTTCCAATCGAATTGGACAAGTGAAATGAAGAGAAATTTCTTGCCAACCTAACTTTCCCAACTCGCTCGTTTGGACCCGTTGAGCTGATCGGTTCAACCCTTGAACCGGTCGTTTCAACCTGTCCTAAGCCGATCGGTTCATCATATGAGCCGATCAGTTGGGAGTGCAGATTGTGCAAAATCAGTCAATTACAGTTTCAATCACTCCGATACTCTAATCAATCGGTCCAACACCTTGAACACTATGATATTGAGCTATCAATTGATTGAGTATTTAATTGAACTACTATACTCCTTTAGTAATCAATCTAAACATCATTTGTGGATAAACTCCTCTTCCAGGTTAAATGCTATGTGTGTGACCCTGCAGGTCCATTTCACGTTGGCAGTGAAAGTCCATAACACTTATGACTTCACAAGCAAAGAGCGGTGCCTAGTCACACATCAGTGCTACCCAAGTGAAAAGGAAAGTTGGAGAACAACTTCCAATCCTACAATTCGTGAACGGTGTTACAGTGAATGTATAATTCATTTATCTCTGATATCCGGAATGAACTCAAGGCATGGAACAATCATCCTATCAACGTTCATTCACTTTCTTGATCTTAGAGTAGGTTGGAGGAGATATGTATGACATCAATATCACATATTGATTCACACATGCGTGCACACACCTATCTCAATCCTACTCATCAAGTGCCCATGGATATCAAACTCCCTCAGAAGGGACAAATCCCATATCTATCACTCACCCCTCAAAAGTCCCATGTGTCAAAGCCACCCAATCATCACCTTTATAACAACCCGTATTTTAGGACTGTGTTTGATGATGTCAAAGTGTACCCAATGACATGTGTTGAGTGTAGTAATTTTAGGTCAAAGAATCACACTCACCACCATAACTGTGAGAACTGACTGTGACTACCATGTCATGGTTCCATGTGTCAAACTCACGGTGGGTCTGTCTGGTACACTCGTTCTCTAACAAGTACCTATGTGTTTGGTTTGATATCTCCATATCATGACTAATGAGATTTTGTCATCAACCAACACCACAATCTAGTCTTGTGTGTCATTGTTGTCTATCTACCTTCCACAATGACATCCGACTAGGGACATAATAATAATGTACAAACTCTTAGCATTCGTATGATCTCATCATTCAGGTCCTCAACCTGAAAGCATACGTCATTGAGTATTGTCATTCTCTAGACATTCAATCTGTTCTATCATTATCTCATATGAGTGAACCAGAAAGAATTGGAAGCTTGCCTTTGATGTTTATCAAATCAATCTTAATGTATCCCACCAATCATCCCATGATTGGCTCTCAGGGCATACATACCAACATAAGACATCTCAAAGCCATTGGCGGTGAAGAAGTTTATGAACAAAATGATTAAGGTCTCCCTTATGCTCATAGTTAACATGAGTGTACTTTTTTTCTTCTTTTTCCCATGCTTCTTGGTATCTTGACTTGATGAAGTGTAAGTGTTGTTAATAGATAATTTGACATATGGTTTAGGTCAACTTGTCATTGTGTCTTTATCTTTGTTTGACTCACGAGGTTTAAATTCTTTTAAGGGGTGGGGTGTTGTACCTTGTAGTATGAAGATATGATGATTTTGGGGACGAAATCCTCTTTAAGGGGTAAGTCTCATAACATATCAAAACTTGGATATCTTGAATCTAGAAACCCTAATCCCATGGAGGTTAGTGTGATTGAATGCTTGTAATTGGCTGAACAAGGATAGATCTAAACCTTGATGCTCATGTTGTACCCAAATGAACATATAATGCATATAACTTGAATAACTCTATGTGTCCCTGACCAAGGTTTGATTAAGTGAACCCTAGTAAGATATTGAGTCAAATATATTGAATCTACCCCGAGACTTCATACATGTTTATGTGTATGTAATGTATAGTGATCATGTTGATATAACCCTAAGTTGGAGTGACTAACCCAATCTAGACATGCCTTGTTCCATATATAGATGCATTAGGAACATTAAGTTCTTCTAACCATATAACATGTCTTAATATAGCTAATGTATACCTAATGAGTTAAATATGCTTTAATAAGTAAGTTGAGCCCAACACATGTAACACATTTCACGTGGTTCACTACTAATACATACATAATGACGAAATGTGCATAATTGGTAATATAATGTGAATAAGTATAAGTGAATGATTCATGTGGACCATAATGTCTCTAGTAGATATAATATGACAATAAATGGATGTTTAATGTAATTGGAAGTAATTAATGTGCCATTGCTTGAGATAATGTTGAAATCAATGGACATAACATAATTGATGAGTAAAATGTCATAATTCGTATTATCTTTGTGTCTTACTATATGAAGATTTCTTTTGATATCCACTGTTCTTTCTCTCTCTCTTTCTTGGGAAGCCTTGTTATATTATTGGTTGTCCTTTTTTCCCTAATGTCACCCAATCTCTATTTATATGCAGATACCAGCTTTTATGCTGAAAACTTCTACTTTGTCTTCTCTTATGTGTTATGCTTCCAACCTCTTAGGTGAAGAAGATCTTGGATGAGTCTAAGTTGCATCATGTTTGAGTGTAGCTGCCTTCTTGGAGATCGATTGGAGTAGATAGGTTGCCCTCTGCAGCCTGGACATGGAAGTGGAGACCAAGACAAAGGACATGGAAGAGGAGACCAAATGACAATGGAAGAGGAGACCAAAGAAAGAAATAATAAAATGTTTAACAATGAAGGCATACTTAGGTGATTTCAAAATCTTATGCGATGATGGTGTTGCCTCCTCTAACAACTGATACGTGTATCGGAGCAATCATTCCAGAGACAAATGCCACATGGATGATCCATTTTGGAGATCCCCCCCTCTCTCACACACACACATAGATATATATATATATATATATATATATATATATATATATATATATATATATATGCTAAAAGAATTATGTACCTCAGTACATGTAGCTGACATGCACCCATCTTCATTTATGATGATTACAAGAGTACAAAAAGCTAGTAATCCAACCTTATGGATGTGATGCATACCCCTTAGATAACATGTATAACAAAAATCACTTCCAACTAACATTCTTAGATCATCAAATTAAAGAAAATGCATATTTTCTATTCATCGGTAAGTTGCATAAATTGCAGAATTCATTAAATGATATATTGTTATACCTCATGATATACGTGGGGTATGCTTGTGATTTTTTAAACACATCTAATCTATTTAATGTTGATTGGATCCATATGGTTGGATTGAATTAATGTATTCAACATATGTCAGGTACACATAAATTACATGTACCAGACGGTACACACTTCCTAACCATATATATATATATATATATATATATATATATATATATATATATATATATATATATATATATATATATATATATATTGACTTAGTTGATGGCTAAGGGTAGCTCTATTTGGATTAGATACTTGTTTAAGGGTGTATCGCCCATATCATTTTAGAACATTTGACATTATACTCCCCTATTTCTTTGACGTTTTGGTTCTTCTGGTACCTAAACCACAAAGAACTATCCTCTATCTTATTGTTATCTGGACTCACATATGTGATTTCTTATGCAATGAAATATTTATCAAAATATTTTTTCGTCATATGTGAAATGTAATTTTTGTATGCGGATGGCTGGAGATCAAGATGCAATGTAGCACATTTTTTTTCCCAGCATCTGAATGATTTTGACTTATGGACATGAAGATGGACAAGGAAGTTCATACGTGTTAGTTCCTAGTTGGTGGGAGCTCAAGCCCACCACAGCCACTCAGACCCAACCCGAAACCCGCCGGAAAGGGATCCGGCTGCCCGCCGCCACGGCGGGCCAGCGCAGTTCCGCTGAAGCCGCGCTCAACAGCTTCTTGAGATACTAAAAAAACTGACCGGGAAAAGGGCCAAAAAAGGGCATCTAAATGACACTGAAAGTAATCACGACCCAATCGGGCACCACCTGTAAGCTGACGAGTATCCCAAGAACACGGCATCAATCCACAGTCTCCGAGTCGTCGAAACCAGCGCCGTTTGTACTACCTCTCACGACTTTCTCCGTTCTCTCTCTATCCTCCTCCTCCAGTGGCCACCGAAGCGCGAGAAACGGACGAGTGACGGCCGTCAGGGCGATGCCTACTCCCTCGTCCGCCGGCTCCGTTTGCAGGTTCGACGACTCGACCTTCCTCGCGTCGCTCATGCCTAAGAAGGAGACCGGAGTGGATCGCTTTCTAGAGGCGCACCCCGAGTACGACGGCCGCGGCGTCATCGTCGCCATATTCGGTATGGCAAGCATTTTCTGGCTACTTGAATCGTTTCCTCCGTTTGTTACCCGGCGACGTTTCTCTGGCGCTGGCGGGATTGTTTGTAGTGCTTTGAAACCTATACGAAACCCACATTCTTCAGTCACGATGCTTTGATTGTTCTAGACGCTAATTCATAGCCGTTGAGGTGAGATGGAAAAACGCCTCACTTAGAAGAGGAGTCCTCACAATTGGCAATTCGAATAAGTATTCATCAAAATTGAGAGTAAAGACATTTGGAGCATGAACAAACACATGAAGGTATCCAACCAATAGGAACATAACGGTTCAGGAAAACTGCATATGGATCCTACATAAACACGAGAAATATCAAACAACGTGGAGTAAAGTAAACGAGGAATAGCATAATTTTTTTTTACTCTGCTATAAACCAAATGCAGCTTCTCTGCCTCCTCCCTCCTCCTCACTCCGGTGCACCTGCCACTTATGGCTTCGTCATCATCAACGTCCTCCTTTCCATTTCCTCAATACGCCCTCCCTGCTAGCCAGATGCAACATAGTAGTGGGGAGGAACGGAGGAGAAGGAAGACGATGTGGCAGTGGCAGTAAATCAGGGGCGTAGCCAGAGATTCATTGTTGGGGTTGGGGGGGGGGGACTAATCTAAATATTCACTATACTGTATAAAATAGTATAAAATTATCGATATGGCTACAATAGATTATTTGAGCTGTGCTTTTCCACATCATCTTCTTTTTGCTGGTGGACATTTCCTACAATATATGGTAATTATTGGAGTATGTACTGGTTACATGTGTTTAGTCTCATATTAGAGAGTATATGAGTGCTACCATGTCTAATCTCCTATTTATACAAGGCTTGTAATAAGTTATAAGACATCTCAATATAATCATATTTACCATTCTTACATGATATCAGAGCGGACCCCACGAGACAAATGTGTAGACAACACCCCACCTAAAATGACAAGTGCAAGCGCAGAAAAGTTGATGCACTTGAGGGGATGTTAGAATTATCCCACACCGCTGAACTCAGGGGTGGTCATGTGGCTTATAATGTGTGTGGTGCCTTCACCTATTGCCAATTGGTTTTGGGTTGAATACCACACATTCTAATATGGTATCAGAACATTAACTTTTTTTCTCCCACAAAAGATCTATATGAAACTTGATATTACGCTAAAGATACTGATCAAAGTCAATAAAGACAAAATATTAATCAAGGTACAAAGTGACATTCAATTATGAAGAAGAATATACAAACAACATAAGAAAATTGCTGCACACCTTTGGTCCTTTGATATACGAGTAGCCTTGTAACTCACATATATGTTACTGCTACATGCTAATACGGATGCTCTTTGTAAGGAAAATGACGTGCCTTCAGACAGTTTAGAGTAGAACCAGAGTGGTATGTTGTTTTCATATATGCCTTGTTGACAAATTTCCCAAGAACAACGATAGAGAGGCCAATATTTGGAGACATATTCTTTCTCATATCTGTCAAAGTGGCAAGACGGAACATTTATTTTTGTAAGAAACAGACTGATGTTGGATAATCCGCACCATAAACCTCAGTCCATGCATGTGCAGAAATGCTGGAAAAGCATGGTCAAATGTAAGATACTATAAGGTTGAATCAAACTATAAATGGACTAGGATTCAGGGGGGAAACGCTTTCTTTCCAGCCGTCCTGAATGCACTATCTTTCCCGCCGTGATGGTATTGCTTTTGCAAAACTTCCAATGGGTAGAGCAGACACTCTCGTCTCCATCCTTGCCTTACAAACGACGGCTGGATGGAAAACCGTGATTAATAGATTACCAAAGCGAGGGTGGGTATAAGGGTTATTGTATCTGTTTCAAAACAAAAAAATACACGACAGACGTTACTGGGTAGTGTAAGATTAGCTGGCTGTTAAGTATAAGTTTAGTTGACTGTTACAACTAACACAAAGATACTCAATTTTGTTGATAAAAAAGTTATCATTTGTTCTAGTGCCTAGGAAATCTCACAAATCTTGGGGGTATGACCTTTTCTGCTCCCCCTGTTTCTCCACCACTGCAGTGAATCATTTCGAGCGAGGCAGTGACCATGGAAGAACTCACACGACTGCTGATCTAGTGGCAAAGGTGGAGTTGGTGGAGGCTCTTAAGCAGTGGGATTTAACGACAAGAAATTTTTGATGCACTTGACGATAATATCAGTACTTTAGAAGGATTTCTAAGAGATTAGGATATTGTTGGGTTGTAGGGAGGGAGGCTTCGGTGTAAAGGCATGCCACTCTCTCATGATGCAAGGCACGTTAGGAACTGGAGCTAATATTATATGATGTAAACGAATGGCCTTTCAGACATTAGAAATTTAACTCCTCTTTTTCGGACTTTGTTTGCAGACTGCATAGTGCATACATATATGCCTCCCATATGAGCTTCTTGATGATGCATCTGTCACATAAGAACCTAATAAACTATTTTGCTCAAACATAGTTCAGGGGGTAGGTTAGGAAATAGAACCGGAAACGGGAAACCCTATATTCCCTGAAGGACCCTTGGAGAGGAACCATTATCTACCTTGGTTTTCCCCCTCAGCCATCTCATGGATTCGGGATGGGGGAGTCTGCATTTTGTGGCCTTCCTTTCCCATATGACCATACTCTCCCTGATTTCCCCACACTTGGCGTCAAAGTGGTTGAGTTGTTGGATGTCTTTGCATCCTATTTTATTGATTTTGTCCTTTTCTTTCTCCCAATAATACACCTCTTCTTGTGAGTCTTTTGCCCAATCATTTGGATTTCTTTTCTCCTTTTTTAAGAGTTTGCTCTATCCTGTGAAAGTTTCTTGGTTGATCATATGATTATGCTCTGTGTGGTGGTGCATTGAAAGACAATCCTTTATCTTGATCTACACAAATGCCATCCTTGTTGAGGTTATGTCTGATCTGCAAGCCTCAATGTGGAAGGCAGCGAAGGTACACATAAATTGCATGTGATTTTTTAAACACATCTAATCTATTTAATGTTGATTGGATCCATATGGTTGGATTGAATTAATGTATTCAACATATGTCAGGTACACATAAATTGCATGTACCAGACGGTACACACTTCCTAACCATATATATATATATATATATATATATATATATATATATATTGACTTAGTTGATGGCTAAGGGTAGCTCTATTTGGATTAGATACTTGTTTAAGGGTGTATCGCCCATATCATTTTAGAACATTTGACATTATACTCCCCTATTTCTTTGACGTTTTGGTTCTTCTGGTACCTAAACCACAAAGAACTATCCTCTATCTTATTGTTATCTGGACTCACATATGTGATTTCTTATGCAATGAAATATTTATCAAAATATTTTTTCGTCATATGTGAAATGTAATTTTTGTATGCGGATGGCTGGAGATCAAGATGCAATGTAGCACATTTTTTTTCCCAGCATCTGAATGATTTTGACTTATGGACATGAAGATGGACAAGGAAGTTCATACGTGTTAGTTCCTAGTTGGTGGGAGCTCAAGCCCACCACAGCCACTCAGACCCAACCCGAAACCCGCCGGAAAGGGATCCGGCTGCCCGCCGCCACGGCGGGCCAGCGCAGTTCCGCCGAAGCCGCGCTCAACAGCTTCTTGAGATACTAAAAAAACTGACCGGGAAAAGGGCCAAAAAAGGGCATCTAAATGACACTGAAAGTAATCACGACCCAATCGGGCACCACCTGTAAGCTGACGAGTATCCCAAGAACACGGCATCAATCCACAGTCTCCGAGTCGTCGAAACCAGCGCCGTTTGTACTACCTCTCACGACTTTCTCCGTTCTCTCTCTATCCTCCTCCTCCAGTGGCCACCGAAGCGCGAGAAACGGACGAGTGACGGCCGTCAGGGCGATGCCTACTCCCTCGTCCGCCGGCTCCGTTTGCAGGTTCGACGACTCGACCTTCCTCGCGTCACTCATGCCTAAGAAGGAGACCGGAGTGGATCGCTTTCTAGAGGCGCACCCCGAGTACGACGGCCGCGGCGTCATCGTCGCCATATTCGGTATGGCAAGCATTTTCTGGCTACTTGAATCGTTTCCTCCGTTTGTTACCCGGCGACGTTTCTCTGGCGCTGGCGGGATTGTTTGTAGTGCTTTGAAACCTATACGAAACCCACATTCTTCAGTCACGATGCTTTGATTGTTCTAGACGCTAATTCATAGCCGTTGAGGTGAGATGGAAAAACGCCTCACTTAGAAGAGGAGTCCTCACAATTGGCAATTCGAATAAGTATTCATCAAAATTGAGAGTAAAGACATTTGGAGCATGAACAAACACATGAAGGTATCCAACCAATAGGAACATAACGGTTCAGGAAAACTGCATATGGATCCTACATAAACACGAGAAATATCATACAACGTGGAGTAAAGTAAACGAGGAATAGCATAATTTTTTTTTACTCTGCTATAAACCAAATGCAGCTTCTCTGCCTCCTCCCTCCTCCTCACTCCGGTGCACCTGCCACTTATGGCTTCGTCATCATCAACGTCCTCCTTTCCATTTCCTCAATACGCCCTCCCTGCTAGCCAGATGCAACATAGTAGTGGGGAGGAACGGAGGAGAAGGAAGACGATGTGGCAGTGGCAGTAAATCAGGGGCGTTATAGATTATTTGAGCTGTGCTTTTCCACATCATCTTCTTTTTGCTAGTGGACATTTCCTTCAATATATGGTAATTATTAGAGTATGTACTGGTTACATGTGTTTAGTCTCATATTACAGACTATATGAGTGCTACCATGTCTAATCTCCTATTTATATAAGGCTTGTAATAAGTTATAAGACATATCAATATAATCATATTTACCATTCTTACATGATATCATAGCGGACCCCACGAGACAAATGTGACGACAACACCCCACCTAAAATGACAAGTGCATATTTGCTTAAGGATGAAATACAGAAATCATTAGTTGATGTTACATTGCTTAATGTATCCTAAATGGATAGATGTTATACATGTTCTCCATATTCCTTATAAAATGAATAGATGAGGTATTGCTTTATCATATACAACTACAATGCTTTAGAAGATGATATTGCTATATTCTGCTTAATCAATGATTACATCCTGCTTCTTAATATAAAAGAATCATCTGCTCAGATTTATTACTATTTATATATAATAATAATATTATTGGCAGAGAGTTATATCTCTCGATGGGACATGGGTCTCACTCCGTTGGTCACTAACATTTTTTTTAGGTGGACCGAGATGAGGAGGTAGAGACTATACAGTAGAGGAAGGACAGCAGTATCAGGGACAATAGTAATATCTCAAGTTGAGTTACTGTCTGTCGTGTCATGTAGATATGAGTCCTATGTGTCTTCTTTGTACACTCATGTCCTTGGGGTTAGTACTTAGTGGTTTTATGATCAATCTGAGATTTTGGCTTGAATACCTTGAGGTTTTATGTTGCTTATGTATAGTTTTGACAATGCAGCTGTTGTATATATTCCTCGAGATGAGATGGTACATGGTATGTACAATGTGAACCTTGATGTATGTAATACTTTGGTTCTCTTTTTAAGAGTTTCCTGGAAATGGATCTCTTTACAAATAGTTTTAATTGTTAGTAATTTTTGTTAATCCGTTGATTATAGTTATTCTATAATTATTTATTGGTGACGTTTTGATTTGTGGTCGGATCGTCACAATCACCAGATATAAACCCTTTTCACAATATCACAGGGTATCAACCCTTAACAACACAAGAGGATTACACCTCATTCATGGCTCAACCATACCCAAAGGTCATTAAGACCATCATATTATTCCTTGTAAGATCATCATTATCTTTGCATGCCTTATAACAAGGCTCAACAACATCACTTACATATAATACACCAGATTCACACAATATTGCATTAATGAGCTAGGAGATATTCATAAACAATCATAGTAGGGTTATATTAACATTAAGAATATTCCTTTATTACATCAACATGTAAGGAATTTAGATATGATTAACCCTCATCATATTCATAATGCACATATTTAGCATAAGAAATATCAATTGTTGGGTTTTATAGAGAAAATATGCACGGCGGAAGCAACAAATTTTTTTTCCACTCAACTTGAAACAGGATCCCGTTGACAACAACGTATTTAAAAAGAGTATATGTGGGATATACCTTATCGCGGAGCAAGTCTGACGATGTCCCGCTGCAAGATAGTGTGCAACGTTGTTGGCCTACACGAACGGAATTTCTCTCCCTTCGCTGAGTGCGTCGCAGGAGATCAGGTGGTGCTTCTTTCGTGTAGTGATGTACGCCGCTCGTAGCATGTACAGAAAGTCGTAGATGTCCTCTGAACGCATGTGTCTCAGCGTCTGCATCTCTACTTCGTCCACACATATGGACTGGAACTCCACGTCGTACTTCCTAAGCTGGTGGGAAGGAGTCGTCTCTGTGTGGCGGCGTGCTAGCGTCGCGGTGCTCTCCTTCTCTCCTGAGGATGGTGACGGCTAGGGTTTATGTACGTGAGCATAAACTGAAAAGCCTCTCTCAATATTTTATATAAATATCGACCGTCAAACCCCTTTAAATAGGAGACGAGAGGAAGTAGGGTTTCCTAAACTCATCGGTAAACAGAAGTACTACGTTAATTAAAACACTCATAGATTAATTAGAATATTCTAAAATTAATTAATTAACCAAATAATCACATTAATTGATTAATTAATATCTGACTTCATGCAATTGCTCGGGGTGGCTCTATGGGCATATATACCAACAGACTCCCACTTGCACTTAGAGCCAGTCACTCCAATATTATTCTAATGGATTACATAAACATTTTAGTAATCAATGTGATTTTGGAGCAATCCCAATCAAATCCACAAATTATACTCCTATTCCAACACATCCTATGTGTGTGACCCGGTAGGCTCCAAATTACGTTGGCAGTGATATCCATAATTATATTATGATTTTACAATCAATGATTGGTATCTAGCAAGGCTTCATTGCCACCCAAGTAATTAGAGAAGTTGAAGAACAACTTAACCTATCATTCATGACTGGTGTTACAATGATTACATAGTTCCTTTGTCATTGATATCTGGATTGAGCTTAAGTCATGGAACTGTTATCATTTCCAACGTTCAATCCATGTTCCTTGAACTAGAGCAGACTGTCTGAGATATATATAAGCTCAATATCACATATCGACTCACATCAGCATGGCCATACATTTCTCAGTCTCGCTTATCAAATGGCCAGAATATCAAACTATTGTAGGAAGGACAAATTCCATCTACATCACTCACAATCATCCCCGTGTGTCACAGTGCACCCAATCACCATCTTTATGGCAATCCTTATTCAGGACCACGGTGGATGATGTCAAAGTACACCGAACGACATGTGATAAGTATAGTGACTTCAGGTCTAAATGCCACAATCACCACCATCATTAAGAGATGTGACTCTAACTACCAATCATGGTATCCATGTGTCACTCTCAAGGTGGGTCTGTCCGATACACTATTCTCTAACAAGTATCTATGTATTTGGTATGATATCTCCATATCATGGATAATGAGATTCTTCCATCAACCAACATGCATTCTAATCTTATGTGTTATTGATGTCTATGTATATTTCTACAATAACAACTGATTAGGGACAAAACAAGAATACATACTCTTATCATACATATGATCTCACTATTTAGGTCATCAACTCGAAGACATATGTCATTGAGTATATTATTCTATAGACATCTATAAGTTTTATGGTCATCTCATAATATAAAACACAAACATATAGATTGGAAACTTGCCTTTATTGATATGTGATCAATGTAGTATTACAAATCATTTACATAGTATCTCATTACAATCATCAAATGATAGTCTCTATGGGCATACATACCAACAGACTCCCACTTTCACTTATACCCAATCACTCGTGAATCTCAATCCAAGTGATTGAACATGTCTGTCATGTTTTTGCTACGAAACTGCTTTTGTGAGCGGGTCAGTCACATTGCTTTCTGTAGGTACTCTACAAATCTTCACATCTCCTTGTTGTACGATCTCTCGTATGAGATGGAACCGATGTAGAATATGTTTGGAATGTTGGTGCGATCTTAGTTCTTTAGCCTGTGCAATTGCTCCGTTGTTATCGCAAAACAACTCAATTGCATCACCAACTCTTGGAACCACTCCAAGTTCAGAAATGAACTTCTTGATCCACACAACTTCCTTTACAGCATTAGATGCGGCAATATATTCGGCCTCTGTTGTTACATACTGATCTCACAATTACCATTAATCATGAGATTAGGGCATAAATTGAGGATTTAACGTAATACAAAGATTACCCTTAACTTTTTTTTCTTTTTCAAACTCTTTGTTTTCTTGCATTGAATCACATAAACAAACTTTACAAGAGAATTAAACCTTGATTACTCTAATATGATCTCAACATTAATGATGCACATCCATACATTCATTATGTTTCTCACACTTCCATATACATACGACATGATAATCAAATGCATTCTCTCTTATTAAGGAAATAAAGATATAAACATCATTTACAACTCTCTCCCATCTATACAAGGACCTAGAGTGACAAGGACTGACTGAACTTAACTATACTCAGACTTAATTCTTATGACAGATCTACTCTAATGCAATGACCTTCTTCAAGTCCATGTGATATCCCTAAAAATTGTGAGTAGAAGGGTGAGCCTACTCGCTCAGTGAATGAGTACTTCAAAGAAACAGTCTAATGCACTAATATAATTATATATATACTTTTGAGCAACTGATATCAATTATAATAGTAGTAAACTTTAAAGAGATTGATTATTGACAATCATAAATATGGCAGGATATTCTAGATATCAACAAGAGAAAATCAATATATGAGCATGCTTGATTAATTTCAAAGAGAACTAATAATTCAGAAACATACAAAGAATAATTATTGGGAAACTGTACTCAAATCTTTCTTAACCTTTCTTACTTATAAGAAACTCTTTAAACCTATAAGAATATATTTTAGCTTATTCCCTGATCATATGCAGTATACTCTACATATGAAGACTCATAGCAAACTACGATCTCACTATACAAGACTTAGCTTAAAATCTGGGAAGCTAAGCCTAGAACTGAATCTGGGTCTGCTTGACTCAAACCGTCACGTCTGACTAAGGTGGCTAAACAACTGGCCTTTAACTGGACCTCTCCTTCTAGGCTGAGTACACAGGCGGAGGGTCTGAGACGCTGTGGGCCTCATCTTAGTACGCTCTGTGGGTACCTCTGGGTTACCACAGGGATCTCCAGTTCATGTTGGGTAACCTATCTTCTCTTTGGAGACTTTCTTAAGGGCTTCGTCTCCCTGCACGCTCTGTGGATGCGATCCGATCCCCGTATAATGGTCGCTTCCAGGGTGGATTGTTTCCTCCCTACAGTGTAGACATCCGTAGGGAATCTACGATGTTCAGGGCTCTTAAGTCTATTATTTTATTATTCCTAGAAAGCTCTTACTATATTGCATCTTTTCCCTTACTTATACTTGACTCTGGTATCTCTATGGTATTGTGTCTATTTATTTGAAGTTTATAACACAACATGTATATCATTCTAAACTTGGTAGAGCAATATACTCAAAAAACTATAATATACTGAGAAATCGACATTTTATACCTGCAGACAGACTAAAATTCTTAAATAATAGAATACATGTCCACTTGATACTTTATACACTAGAATCATGCAATTGAACTTCTTTTTTTGTTTTGAAATTTCATGCAATTTAACTTCTTAATACACTGATAAGAGTTAATTAGTTCACATACGAGTAATCGTCATTTGCACCTGTAAATTATTTGTACTTTCTTAGAAAACGTGCACCTCAACCCAAATCTTGAGTTGTGCATCACCACATCTCATATTGAGAATATTGATATCAAAATATTTGATTCATTGAACGTCCTGTTCTTAGGGTTTCATTTACCTCATTCACTTATCACATGGCTCTCATAAGGATTTCACACGACATAAACATTCACTGAATAAAGACTCCTATCAACAAATCATATAAAATCAATATATGTATGAAACCTTGGAACTGAGATAAATTTGGGTTTCCATGCAATTCACTGAGATAACATGCATCAATAATAAAATTGAATAAATAAAGTCTATCATGTCAAGAAAATCCGTTCAAATGGATTTCACGATATCTATTCGCAAATATCCGACTTTCCTTGCATTTAGGGTTTCATTCTCTTTACTGAGATATCAAACAAACACTATTCACCTTAAATGAAATCTAAGATAGTATCTGACATATATGTATTATGAATTTAGATAAACAATCATTCATAACCAAGGGAGTCCAGATAAACAAATTTCTCTATTTAATTATACATCAATTTCAATCATAGACAAATTCCCTATATTTCAGTTTACTCTTAAAACCTCTGTGAATACTAAGGGAATTCTCATTAGGATGTATTGTATACATTTCTAATATGATTTTATCATCTGAAATTCATCCAAACAGAGGAAGAATCCATTTCATATCATTTTGCAACAACTTAGATCAAACACACAATTTAGGGTGTGTAGTCGCATACTAAGCAATTAAAGATTATGGATGATTTAACCAATTTTCATGCAATATACTGTTTAAAGGAAGTTCCCACTCACCCTAAGGTGTGGAAATACCTTAAAATGTATCTCATATATGAAAATCTCGAATCCATATCAAATCCCTAGCAATTCACCCTATTCTTCTTCCTTTCAACTCGGAAACCCTAAAAATGAGGGATTATGAAGAAAAAGTGAGAAAAGGGGAAGCTTTGATACCATTTTGGATCAAATCAGAGGAGGGATGGAATTTTGACATGTGAGATAAGATTCACCATGAAACTGTATCCAAAGAAGCTTACATGATTTCATCATTCCTCGGACCGCAATACCCTAGGTCAACATCTCTATCATTTTCTCCTCTCAAACCCTAACTCTCCCTCTCTCTCTCTCTAGGATTTCATTTCTCTGGATTGAACCAAGAATTATGAGAGCTCCTTGTATGTTAGGTTGATCATATAGAGAAATTGAGCTGCATGGGTCAATTGCACTTTGGCCCCTCACTAAACTTTTTCTTATTTCAGCAGATTTTTCTATCATAAAAAGGTTTCTGTAATTCATGTATTTCAGAGATCAAACCTTCTACAAAAATTATGATAATTTAGCATGTAGTGTAAAATTGAGTTAATAAGATTAAGTTAAAATTTAAGATCATTAAAAACTCCCATTAAATAATTAAAAATAGAATAGAGCACTGATATCCAGAATTCTGCAGAAATGTTAGTTATTGTAATTCATCTACTGATAAGGTATAAATGCATCCAAAAATTATGAAAATTTTACATGTTGTTTATGATTGAGTTTTAGATCACGAGTCAAAATTTCAGATCATTTTATTTTACCAATAAATAACTAAAAATCAAACAATATACAACTAAACAACATTCTGTCAGCATGGTCGGTTGAAGTATAGTTCGACCGAGAACCACATTCAAAGAACACTTAAATATTCTGAAAATTTTCTCCAATGAGCATGATTGAGTTTTCCATATCATATCCAAAATTCAATTAAATACAGAATTTTTAGAAAATATGAAAAATCATTTACCACACTGCTATCATGATCAAATTCCATATTCATGTACTATCAAAACCCTAATTTTTGTCGGTTAGGGTTTACATTTCTCAAAGCCTAATTCTTCAAAATAAAATCATAGTTAGAGTTTATTATTAGGTTTGAAACATCACAATTGATCTACTATCATTAATCAAGTCTAAATGATGTTCAATCTAATCAAGCATGTAATCCTTCAGGTAAACCCTAGTTTACCAATTAAGCACAAATGTGGTCATTACATCTATTATAGAATCTGCAACTGTCTCTTACTTGGAACTCTTCCAGCTCACAGCTCCATTATTCAGGAAAAACACAAACCCAGATTGTGATCTGTAGTCATATTTGTTAGTTTGGAAGCTAGCATTAGTGTAACCCTTTACCACGAGCTCTTCCTCACCACCGTATATCAAGAATTGATCCTTAGTCCTTCTCAAGTACTTTAGGATGTTCTTTACGGCTGTCTAGTGACATTAACCTAGATCTGACTGATACCAGCTCGTCATGCTCAAAGCATACGACACATCAGGATGAGTATATAACATCGTGTACATGACAGATCCAATTGTTGATGCATATGGAATCTTACTCATGCACGCCCGTTCATCACATGAACTGGGACATTGGGCTTTAGAGATAGTAACCCCATGGGACATGGGAAAGTTACCTCTTTTAGAACCCTCCATGCTAAACCTCTTTAGCACCTTATCAATGTATGTGCTTAGGCTTAGGCCTAGAATCCTTCTAGATCGATCTCTATAGATCCTAATTCTAGTATATAGGATGATTCGCCTAAATCCTTCATAGAGAAGGTCTTCCCTAGCCAACCTTTTACTGTCTGAAGAGTAAGGATGTCATTTCCCATCAATAGTATGTCATCCACGTACAATATGAGAAATATGACTGTGCTCCCACTAACCTTTTTGTAAACACAAAGTTCATCTTCATTTTGACTAAAGCCAAACTTTTTGACTACTTTGTCAAAATGTAGATTCCAGCTCTGAGATGCTTGCTTCAATCCATAGATTGACCTTTATATCTTACATACTTTATTGGCTTCCTTCAGATCGATAAAACCCTCAGGTTGTGTCCTGTACACATCCTCGAGTAAATTCCCATTAAGGAATGGTGGTTTAACATCCATCTGCCAAATCTCATAGTCATGATAAGCTGCAATGGCAAGCATGAAATTCCACAACAGTTTGTGAGTCTTCATGTTCCTTATGTACCTCCTTAGGTTCTCTGCTTTCTTGTTGGTCTCAAACTTCTTCGAGATCTACATTCCTCCCATTGATTCCTTTAGAAATAAATTCCTTTTCAAGAAATACAGCATTCTTAGCAACAAACACTTTGTTGTCAGTTGGTGTTTACAAGTAGTATCCCCGAGTTTCCTTGGGATATCCAACAAAATAGCATTTTTTAGATTTGGGTCCAAGATTTTTAAGAAATTATTTCCTAACATAAGCTTCACATCCCCAAATCTTTAACATAGACAAATTGGGATGATTCCCATTCCATGTCTCATATGGTGTCTTTTGAACCGATTTGGAAGGTACGTGGTTAAGTGTAAACATTGCGGTTACAAGAGTGTATCCCCATAACGATATTGGAAGTTCGGCTAAACTCATCAATGATCGTACCATGTCTAATAATGTACGATTTCTTCTTTCTGACACACCATTATGTTGTGGTGCACCAGGTGGAGTCCATTGTAATACAATACCACAGTCTCTAAGAAGGTCCTCAAACTCTTGGCTTAAGTATTCATGACCACGATCTGAATGAAGTGCTTTAATACTCTTACCAAGTTGCTTCTCTACTTCATTCATGAAAGTCTTGAACATTTCAAGAGTTTCCGACTTGTGTTTCATAATATATACATATCCATACCTACTGAGGTCATCAGTGAAGGTAATGAAGTATTGATAGCTTCCTCTAGTAGTTGATCAAAAAGGTCCACATACATCAGTATGTATGAGCCCTAGCAGATCACTAGCTCTCTCACTGTGTCCGGTGAAAGGATTCTTGGTCATCTTCCCTAATAAGCATGCCTCTCATGTCTCTAATGATTCAAAATCAAAAGAGTCTAGATAACCATCCTTATAGAGTCTCGATATGCACTTCTCGTTTATGTGCCCAAGATGACAATGCCATAAGTATGTTTTGTTTGAGTTGTCAAGTTTTAGCCTTTTAGTATTTACATTGTATATGCTAGTCTCAAGTTCTAACAAGTAGATACCATAAGACATAGGGGCATTTCCATAAAAGATCTCATCTTTAGAAATAGAAAACATTCCATTCTTAATGTGAAATTCAAATCCACTCTTGTCCATACAAGATACAGAAATAATATTTCTATTAATGGCATGTACATAATAGCAATTCTCTAATTCTATTACAAGGCCCATAGGCAAAGATAAACTAATAACTCCAACTGCGGTGGCAACAGTTCTTGCTTCATTTGCGACTCGCAACTCGACTTGGCCCTTTTATAAAGGCTTACTTCTTATTAGATCATGCATATTAGAACATATGTGAGATCCACATCTGATATCCAGTATGAAGAAGTATTTAAGTTTATCTCAATAACATATATACCTAAAGTGGAGATCTCTATCCCCTGGTTCTTCTTCCTTAGTTCCTCCAGGTAGAGAGGACGATTGCTTTTCCAATGTTCAGCCTGGGGACAATGGTGACAATTGCCTTCTTTGGAGATCCCACCTTTATCTTTGAGAGTGGATGACTTTGGGTTCTGCCTGGCTTTAGAACCTTTCTTAGTCTTGCCTTTGCCTTTTGACTTTTCCTTTGTCTTATTGATCATCATCACAGACTTTGGCTTGTCTTTCTTCATATGTGCTTCAACTGTCCTCAACATGCCCAACAATTCTGACAATGGCTTGTCAAAATTATTCATGTTGTAGTTCATGACAAAATGACTATATGATTTAGGCAACAATTGTAGAATCACATCAATGCCAACTATTAACCTGGGGGAAATCCCAGCTTGGATAGGCTTTCCACGTACCCAATCAAAGTGAGTATATGGGTGCCAATTGACTCTCCCTCTTTCATCTTACTCCTGAACAAAGCCTTAGAGACATCATATCCCTCATGTCTTTGCTTGATGCTGATACATGTTCTTGAGACGTGTTACCATCTCCATGACATTCATGTTCTCATGCTGCTTTTACAACTCATAGTTCATTGAGAACAACATCAAGCACTTGACATCCACGACATCATCAAGGTGCTTCTTGTAAGCATCCTTTTTAGCCTTGGGCGCATTTGAGGCGGGTTCCGTTGGCTCTGGTGTTTCAAGGACATAGAGCTTACGCTCATGCGTGAGAACAATTCTCAATGTCCTAAACCAGTTTTGAAAGTTGGTTCTGATAAGTTTGTCCTTGTAACATCCCTGACCTGGGTTACGAACTAACCCTAGGTGTTTTGCCTAATTAAGTTGATTATATGCTTGCTATTATACTTTGAAAAGTTATTAAGGCTTTTGAGGAGCTTATATTTCAATTTCAGTCCTTTTTTAATAATGTTGAAACATTGTTTTGTTACTTTTGGACTAAAGTGCAAATTACCCAAGTAGAGGGGTTAACTTGCAAATTGTACATGATAAGATGTTCCTCTGATGATGATACATCATAAGAATGAATATGATGTAGTGGTATGGTTTCTACAAGCTTGGGCGCCAAGATAAAGCTTGTAAAGCAATCCTTGTGCATTAAAACCTAGTTCTGAGGTAATGTGCAAATTACCCAAAACCTAGGGTTCAATATGCAAAATACCACCTCTAAAGGGTCTCTCATGTTTCTTGGAATCAAGTATATCAAAGAAAATGAGAGGGGAGCCTCATTTGGATTATCTTGGAGGAGAGAGAATCTTGATATTAAAGTAATCAAGATTTAAGCACAAATGACTCTTTAATATAATTTAGTGCAAAAAGAAATATATTAATTACGGATCCCTTCAACCAAAAGTTGAGGGATGTATTTGCAATAAGTTGGAAGAGCTTGTGCCATGCTTGGGCACAAAATGATCTTGGTTGAGTGAAGCCATTCACATTAATATAATATAAAACAATGTCCAATAAAAGGATGGATATTAATATACATCTCTTTAAGGTGCTTAGTTCCTTTTCCATTATTTCTTGGATAATGGAGAAAGTTTTGCAAGGAAATAGAGGGTGGCTTCGTGGCCAAGGAATGGATGAGGATTTAGTGGAAATTATTTGAAATTAAAGAAGATAACTCTCTTTTTTCTATTTCCTTAAAAACCCATATACATATCTCTTATGTATATCTTTTGCAATACACATGAGAACTGTTCCCTTAGTTTCTTTCTCTTTTCACCTTGCTTTGGCCGACCAAAGGAGAACTCTGGAGCAAAGGAAGGATGACCAAACCTGTTAGTAAGTTTGGATCATCATCTACCTCGGATTCATGGTGGAAACCCTAAAACAAGGCTTGATTAATGGTTTTCTTCACATGATTTTCATTTCTAGCCATCTTGTTCACCCAAAAGTTGAAAGACGGACCTTGGACAACTGCTAGAACTCCATCCACCATTAAAATTGTGGATCTTGGAGCTTTGGATCAGTTCTATAGGCGGTTTTTATAACTCTAACCCTTAAGCATTGCTAATGCATCCATACTTTTAATAATCGTTGGCTACTTTTCTTCTTAGATACTCTTTTTAGTTCTTGCTATAATTTCCATGAAGAACAGCAACAGTTCTTGGTTGAATAGAGGAAGACGAAGGTGACATCATTCTAGATAAATATCCAAAAAGTTACTTTACCAAACGATTTGCTTCTGTTTCTCAAACAGTTTCCCAAACCGTTTGGGAGCAAACAGTTTCAAACTGTTTGAATGCAAATAGTTTCACTAAACCGCATAGAAGCAAACGGTCCAAGACTGTTTGGTGGCTTTGACCAAGCATTGACCATTTGGAGACCTGTTGGGAATAATATAGGTCAATTCTCCATCAATAATTATTAATTAACTTCAATTGGTTCACTAGTTGAAGGTCCAACAATCACCAAAACCCTAATCGGGTCAGGTGTTGATTTGATAATTGAATAAGTTTGAAACTTGGGTTGAGTGACCCAAATGGTTTCAAAACCATTTGGGGATCACCCAAACGGTCTCAAGACCATTTGGTGACCACCCAATACCGTTTGGAGGTCTAGGGTTAGGTATGGTTGACCAATTGAAGATTCAAATATATTAGATTGAAGAGTATTCGATTGCTGATTTGGTGACTGATCCTAGGATCCAAACCCTAAATGAATGACATGGTTAATGATGATGTGATGGGAAAACAGTCTCAAGACCATTTTGGGAATCACCCAAATGATCCCAAGACCGTTTGGGGGTCACCCAAGATCGTTTGGAGGTCTAGGGTTGACTATGGATAGGTGTTTGAAGACCTAATGATGCTATGTTGAAGAGCAATCAATATTTGATATGGTGATCAATCTAATGAGCCAAACCCTAATTGGTTAACTTGGATTTTGATGTTGTCTTGGGAAAACGGTCTCAAGACCATTTGGAGGTCATCCAAATGACCTCAAGACCATTTGGGGTCAGGTCATGTTCAATTTGGATGATGGTCCAATAGTTTCAAAGTAATTAGACTCACATTGGTTAATGTTGAAGGGTTATTGATTCTAAACCCTAACTCAATTGACTCAAACCCTAATTGATGACCAATTGAGGGTCAAATCAGTTGAAGGTTCACCTAATTAACTCAATTGAAGTATGGTGATAGGTTCAATTGATGATTGATAGCATGGTCACAATCATTGAAGGAATCGATCTTGAAAACCCTAATTTAATTTGATTAGTTGAGGTCAACTTTGGTCCTTGCGGTTTTGAGGAGGTTTGGACCAAACGGCCTCAAGACTCTTTGAGTCCAAATGGTCTCAAGACCGTTTGAGACCAAACGATCCCAAACCATTTGGGTTCATGCGTTTTCAAAAGTCTACTTTAGTAAACGGTTTTGGGGGTCTACTTTAGTAAATGGTTTCATGTGACAATCTTTAGCAAACGATCTCAGAAGTCAACTTTGGAAAACGATCTACACCACCTACTTTACTAAACGGTCTCAAGTGTGCAACTTTACCAAACGGTTTCAGTGGTTTGTGCAAGACTGTTTGGGGTCTATATGTTCAAGACCGTTTGGTGGATAATTAACCAAAACCGCATGGGTATTTAAAGTGGTCAAAGGACAAGTTGATCAATTGACTAATACATGATGAAATCAAAGATGACTATAGTAATGGAATCTTAATGGGGTAAGGTGAGTAGTACCCTTGGAATAATCAAGCCTTAATGATCATAATGATAATGACATAACCCATGATGTCAATTCTCTTTCATGTTGAGTTGACTTAGCTTAATCAAGGCTGAAGTAAACATCATACTATAAAGGATGAGAGAGAAAGGATTACCTACATAAATGTTAATGGACTCTTATTATTAATAGATGTCAAATTAGGGTATGATCCATGATAGTGAGATCATGAAACCCTAATTATGAAGGTTAATGAATCATAACCCTAATTGAGGGTATTATTGGAAGTAATCCTAATGCATGATAATGGTATGAACTTAATTCATAGTAATGACATAACAAACCTTAATTCAAGGTACTTTGATGATCACTCCTGTTTGGGGTGAATAGTAAACACTAACCTAGGGTGATGTGATATGAATAGTAAACCCTAACCTAGGGTGATGTGATATGAATAGTAAACCCTAACCTAGGGTGATGTGATATGAATAGTAAACCCTAACCTAGGGTAATGTAATGTGAATAGTAAACCCTAACTATGGAATGTTGAACATGAACCCTAATCTAGGGTGATGTGATGGGAATAGTAAACCCTAATTCTGAATAAGGTAAATGGAAGTGTGAAACCCTAATTCTGGGTTATGCTTTAGAGCATAAAGCTCTAAGGTTGGATAATGAAATGATGAAGTCACTAATCCTAATTGAGCTAAGGGGATGATTAACCCTAATTGAATTGAAAAGGGAAACCCTAACCCTAGTAAGGGCATAGTGTTGCAACCCTTGAATAGTGATGTTATCATTATTTTGCATTATTCTGATATGAAATTGATGTATCTGTTATCATCTGTACTAATCATGCAGGTTTTATGAGATAATGAACATAGCCATGTATGAGCTATGATGCTTTGTTTATTGAAAGTGCTTTATGAGCCTTATAAGCAATGATATGCTATGTTGTCTAGTGAAAGGAAACAAAAGAGCTTGATAGGCTTTAAGAGCTATGTGAAATACCTACATTGCAATTATCATGTTTACACTGTCATGTGACTTGATGGCATTAAGTTACATGTTAAAGTGGTAACAAGTGTTTTGATGATCTAAGGGTTTGAATACCCATATTCTTGAATCATGGTGATGAGCTGATAAGGGATTGAGTTCCCAATGCTATTAAAGCTATGAAATGAACTTGATAGAAATGGTACTCATTCTTTATAGTAATGGTTATAAAGGTTTATGTTTGAAAACATGCATGTTGCTAAAAGAATGTTGTAATGTACTTGAATAATCAAGTGAAATGATATCATGTAAAGCCCTGACCATAGATCCATCATCGTTAGTAGTTGGGTGATGGTGAAACAGGCTTTCCTAAGGGAACTCCTGGAGAGCATACTTTTGAGTATGTGGGGGTAATTGGCGTGAATATCCTTACACACTAATGGAGGAAATGATGTGAGATAAACATTAAATCTCTCAATCCTTCATTATATGTATATGTCGGGATGATGTATCACTAATCTCCCGATGATAATGTTAATGTTGAATCGATGTGAGATAAATAAGAAATCCCTCAATTTCGAAGAGAGTACAGCATGCCACTGTAACTCTAATAGCGAAGTTTCCAGTATACCCTGGAAAGCTATTTTTGGCAGAGACACAAGATGTCCTGCATGTTGTTCCTCACACTGACTGAGGAAGATGAGGTCATAGAAATCCGGCTCTTCTGATGACCTATGTATGGTACCGATTTTGATTTCGTAATGGTCGGTTGGAGTATGAGCGGTATACCTCATCTCCTCATGGCATAAGTTGTTTGTAAAATGTAATCAACCATGTAGCATATTTGCCTAGGGTTGAACTACGAGAATCAATGATTGATGATACATTGTTTATTATGTCCTAGTTGGACAAATGATATACATGTTCTTCATATTCCTTCTTAAATGAATGACTTACTGCTTATTCAAGTTATAATTGAAATGATTGCATAGAGAATATTGCTCTACTTAGCATTAATCAATGATTACCTGTTGTTGAATATTTATAATTCTACTACTCAGTGTTATTCTATTTTCTGCAATAACAATGTTTCTGGCGGAGAGTTATAACTCTCACTGGGACAATTTTCAATTGTCTCACCCACGTGGGATTCAACTTTTTAGGTAGACGCCGAGGAAGGAGAAACCCATCAGTGGGTGAGCAGCAACAGTAGTCACAGCAACAACAACAACAACAAGGACAACAGTGATCCACAGGTGGAGACACTGTCTGTTAGGTTATGTATATAGAGAGTCCTATGTGTCGTCCCTGTACTCTCAGGTACTAGGAGTCAGTAGATGGTTTGATATAGATCTGAGATTTTTGGCTTGATGCCTCGAGATTTTGTATACTTCTCATGTACAGTTTAACAGGGCAGTCAATGTTTATGAATCTCGAGATGGGATGATACAGAGATGAACTGATGTATCAGAATGTAAATAACTCACTTTGGTTCTTTATGAAAGAATTTTGCAGTTTGTGATTCTCAGTGCAAAAAGTTTTAAATTTGTAGTGATTTTCAGTAATTCCGCTGCTAATGAAATGCTTCCGCATCAGATAGTTTAGTTAATAACGTTTTGTTCGAACGGTGTATCACAATTAGTGGTATCAGAGCTCTAGGTTCGCTGAGTCTACAGAGACATAGGACTAGGGTTGTTGAGTCTGTTCTAGTGTTTTCCAGTCTATCTGATAGTGTCTTCTGCTCATATAGGAGGACAAGAGAAAACTAAAGATGTCTGGATCACATGATGAACATGTTGTAGAAAGTAGTGTCGCTGCACCCGGAGGAGGTGTAAGAGACCAAGAAAGGGAGGAACCTGTGCCTGAACCACCCCAGTTCAGTCAAGCTGACATGGGGAACCCAGCCTTCCAAGCCATGTTTGGGCAGTTTATGGCTGCCATGACCCACATGACTGATAGGATGCCCATACCTGCACCTAGGGCACCTACCCCTAAAGAAAGACAAGGAGCCGGCAAGATGTTTGAACGACTACGTCGTGTTGGAGCCACGGAATATGCTGGGACAACTGACCCAGCAGATGCTGACATGTGGCTAATAGAGTTAGAGAAGGCCTTTAGAATCCTAAACATCCCAGAAGCTGAGAAGGTTAGACATGCTGTGTATCTTCTTAAGGGGAGTGCTAGCCACTGGTGGACCATAGAGGAAGGGAAAAGTCCAGGTGTGGAGATCGAATGGGAAGTATTTCGATAGGAATTTGTCAACAGATACTTTCCTAAGACGTTCCTGGATGAGAAAATCTCTCAGTTTGAGAGGTTAAGACAAGGACCAATGAACATTAGCGAATACGAGGCTAAGTTCATGGAGTTGTTTTGGTTCTGTCAGCATATGGCAACTACAGATGAAGAAAGGATTTGGCATTTTGAGAAGGGGTTAAACGCTGAGCTGACCACCCCTGTGTCTGCTCTAGAGAATAGGGAAATATTTGCTACTTTTGTGGAGTCTGTCAGAAGGATAGAAAGGTCTATGATGGAGAAGTGACATACCAAGAACAAGAAGGTGTATCCCCAATGCCAAGGATCCTCATCCAAAGGTTTCAAGAAACTGAGGTTTTCCGTGCCTACACCACCACCTAGATTTAGTACCCAGATGCAATGGACGTCAAATAGGGGTAGAGGACAAAGTTTACCACCAGAAGGAGCCCACAACTCAACATCTGTGTCAGTTATAGGACCATCCAGACCACAGTAAGGGATCAGAAGTTGTTTCATATGTGGAAAGGTGGGACATCTGATGAAGGATTGCAGAGCCAGAGAGGCGAGTTTGACTCAACCTCAAAGGCAGAGTCAGCAAGGTTCCCAAAGGAGACAGTTTCCAGGTGGAGCTAGAGGATGTGGACAAGCATCCCAAGCTGGATCATCGACACCCAGTCATCGAGCACCGAATCAACCACAGGCAACGGTGAGATTCTATGCGATGAATCCACCTGATGCAGTGATCAACCCTCGGGTTGTGACAGGTCAGATGAAGTTGCTTTATTCTGATATGTCTACATATTGCGTCATATCTGTTTTGATTGATCCAGGTGCTACACACTCCTTTATCACTCGAAGAGTGATTCTTGACTGCAGTATGATGGTTGGTCATAGGGCAGAGAGTTTGAAGTTAGAAACTCCTTTGATGGGATCTGTTGTGTTGCGGGAGGTGAGTTCTCCCTGCATTCTTTTCTTTTCTGAACATCGCATTCAAGTGGATCTTATACCACTTGAGATGCATGGGTTTGATATAATCCTTGGGATGGATACCTTAGAAAGGTATAAGGTTGTCTTGGATTTTGAGTCCAAGCAAGCTGTGTTCACTGATGATAGTGACACATGGATCTTTCAGGGAGCTAGAAAGATTCTTCCAACCTGTCTTGTGTCAACTATGGTTGTAGAGAAGTTGACGAGGCAAGGATGTTATGCATTCTTGGCCCACGTGGTAGATACCACTATGGAGAGTCCTAATCCTGCCGAAGTTCCTGTAGTCAGGGAATTTGAAGATGTATTTCCTGAAGAACTTCCAGGTGTACCTCTGCCCTAAGAGATTGATTTTGAAATCAATCTAATCCCGGGCACGCAACCAATGGCACAAACACCGTATAGGATGGCGCTTGATGAGATGGCAGAACTCAAAAAACAACTGCAAGAGTTGCTTGAGAAAGGTTTCATCCGATCGAGTACTTCACCCTGGGGTGCTCCGGTCCTCTTTGTTAAAAAGAAGGATGGGTCAATGCGGTTGTGCATTGATTACAGACAATTAAATAAAGTAACAATAAAGAATAAGTATCCTTTACCGAGGATTGATTATCTCTTTGACCAGTTGCATGGTGCAACAATCTTCTCAAAGATAGATTTTAGGTCGGGATATCATCAACTGCATATTAAGGAGGGTGACATACCTAAGTCTGCCTTTAGGATAAGGTATGGTCACTATGAGTTCACAGTTATGTCGTTTGGACTAACTAATGCACCAGCTGCATTTATGGAACTCATGATTAGAATCTTTCAACCTTTTCTTGATTAATATGTTGTCATCTTCATAGATGACATTCTGATCTACAGTAGATATGCTCAGCAGCATGAGCATCATCTTCATCAAGCTCTAACTTTGCTAAGAGAGCATAAGTTATATGCTAAATTTAGCAAGTGTGAGTTTTGGTTACCTGAAGTTTCTTTTCTTGGACACGCAATATCTGCTTCAGGTATTCGTGTTGGCCCTAAAAAGGTAGAATCTATCTTGCAGTGGGAGCAGCCAAAAACACCGACGGAGATCCGCAGTTTTCTAGGGTTGGCAGGATATTACCATAGGTTCATTAAGAACTTCAATTCCATAGCTTTACCCTTGACTAAGTTGACCAGGAAGGATGTTCCTTTTGCCTGGAATGACAAGTGTCAGCAATCATTCCAGTTATTAAAGGAAAGACTGACAAGTGCACCTGTGCTAGTGTTACCTGAACAAGGGAAATGGTATATAGTTTTCTGTGATGCCTCTAAGAATGGACTCGGATGTGTGTTAATGCATGATAAACAAGTAATTTCTTTTGCTTCTCGACATCTTAAGAAACATGAGGAGAATTATCCGACACACGACCTAGAACTAGCTGTTGTAGTCCATGCCTTGAAGATCTGGAGACATTATTTTTATGGAGAGACATTCCAGATTTTCACAGACCATAAGAACCTAAAGTATATCTTCTCTCAGCATGATATTAACATGAGGCAAACCCACTGGATGGAGTTAATCAAGGACTACAATTGTACAATTGATTATCATCCAGGGAAGGCCAATGTAGTTGCTGATGCTTTGAGTAGGAAATCACCAACACTAGCCTTAGATAGAGCACAGCTGAATTACTTGGTATGCTCTAAGAGGGATATTCTTATCTCTTTAAGGCAAGACAATGTACAGTTAAAAGTATCATTGTTATCTGGGTTGTTAGCTGAGATGCACATAAAACCTACTCTGAGACAACAGATTAAGGAGGCACAACAAGTTGATGTTGTAGTTCAGCAGATTAGATCAGAGTATGGTTGTAACATCCCTGACCTGGGTTATAAACTAACCCTAGATGTTTTGCCTAAATATGTAATTAAATACTTGTGATTACTCCCTGGCATGTAATTAAGTTCCTCAGGAACATACACTTTCAATTTTGCCCCTTTTTAAACAAAGTTGTAGTATTGTTTTGTAATGCAAGGACCTATGTGCAAATTACCCAGTTAGAGGGGTTAACTTACAAAATTTCACATGTTAAAATGTTTCTTTGAGGATGAGACATCATATGAGTGAATATGATGAGGTATCATGGATTTCCCAAGCTTGGACATCAAGATGCAGCTTTTGGAATCATCCTTGTGCTTAAAAACCCTAATTTTGGAGCAAAGTGCAATTTACCCAAAATGTGGGGTGCAACTTGTAAAATACACCTTCTAGAATATCTTTTATGACTCTTGACATCATTTAAAGTAAAAATGATGAAAGGGGCGCTTCAATGAATAATCAGATGAGAAGAATAATCTTTGTGGTAAAATTCACCTAATATGAGTAAGGAGACCCTTCACATATGTACCTTAGTTTGCATGTTGGTTTTCTTTACCCTTAAATCTTGAGTTTTGATGGGCTTTGCATAAGTTATGATGGTTTGGAGGTGCCTTAGAAATAAGGAGGGACTTAGATGAGAAATCTATGTTCTAAAGGTCCTTATGGTGAAAATCAACCTAAACTATATAAGCCTACTTCTTTGCAAACCAAGTAAATGTATCCTTTCTCCTCTTCATTTCTCATCTTGATCAACCGACCAAGGCAGAGCTCTAGAACTCAAGGAGACGACCAACTAGTTCTAAGGTGAGAAGAAACCATCTTCTAGCTCGGATTCTTGGATGAAATCCTTGTATAAGGTTGGTTCTATGGTTAATTTACTTAGGTTTCTTGTTTTAGCCGACCATCCCCATCTTTTCCTTGGAGAATCATCTTTGGCCAACCTGTGGAGCTCAAAACGCCATTAAAGGCTTGAAGCTTGGAAGCTTGGAGCTCTAGGAACAACATTTAAGGCGGGTTTTATAACTCTAAACTTCTTGCTTTATTATGCATATCTATGTTCTTGCAAAATTATACTTAGTTCTTCTTCTTCCCCATTCTTCCTTGCACTTTTGCAAGCAATCCGTGGAGTAACTGACCTGAACAGAGGTTGAAGATGATGGGCGTGAATTCCTAGGCAACTTTATCAAATGAACTTGGACCCTTTGGTCTAAACGGTTTGCAAACCGTTTGAAATCAAACGGTCTCAAACCGTTTGATCTCATGCGGTCTTGCAAGACCGTTTAGAATCAAACGGTCTCAAGACCATTTGATAGAGTTGACCAAGAGACGACCATTTAAGGGTCTGCTGGAAACATGTTGAATTTAATATCTACAAAGAATCATAGCTTAATTCCAAACCAATCACAAGTTGAAGGCACTTCAACCCCCTAAACCCTAATCAGGCTGATTTGTTGATTTCAAGGATAGATCTTGGTGAGTTTTGGGTTGAAGGACCCAAACGGTCTCAAGACCGTTTGGGGGTTCATCCAAACGGTCTCAAGACCGTTTGGTGACAACCCAAGACCATTTGGAGGTCTAGGGTTAAGGTAATTTGATGGTTTGAGGGTCCAATCACAATAGGTTGATGAATTGATAAAAGTGTTGATTTTAGACCCAATTAGGGTTCAACCCTTATCCAACCGACTTAGATTTTGATGAAACTTTGGGCAAACGGTCTCAAGACCGTTTGGAGGATGTCCAAATGATCTCAAGACCGTTTGGGCCAAGTTTGGGCCCAATTAGATGTCAATTGATGGGTTCAATCTCAATTTAATTCACAATGTTGAACATTGATGATTATCTGATTGAAAACCCTAATTTAGATGGATTCAACCCTAATTGGCTTTCAATTGAGGGTCATTTTGGTGTCCAATTGATTAAAGCTAATCCTAATTGACTCAATTTACAAGTGGTTAACAAAGATTTGACCAATTGGAGGCTTCAACATAGATAACCATAATTGATTATAACCTTGGAGTCACTTTTGAGGACCAAACGGTTTGAGCCCATTTGGACCAAACGGTCTCAAGACCGTTTGGGCTCAAACGATCTCAAGGTCATTTGGACCAATCGATCTCAAGATCGTTTAAGATCAAACGGTTTCAAGTCGCATAGTTTCAAACGGTTTGGAAGTCAACTATCTCAAACGATCAACGCACCCATGCGGTCTTGGTGACCCATGCAGTCTTGAAGGTCAAACCATCCAAACGGTCTCAAGACCGTTTGGAGGTTGAAGGTTGAAACCGTTTGGAGACTTTTAGGGCTGTTTATACTTAATCGTTTGAAGGTGTAATTGGTCCAATGGTGATCTAATCTAAACCCTAATGGTACCCTAGAACATTAAGGGACTAAGTGACTAATGAATTGACCCATGAAGGTGATCAATGGTATAATTTACCAAAATGCCCTTGAAGGGTTCAATTGAAGGATACCTTGTTTTAATCAAACCCTAATTACATGATAATGGTGATTTGACTTATGAAAGTCAATGACGACTTGTCCCAACCTAATCTAGAGTGATGTAATCACCATCTATTAGTAAGAGGAGAGAGAAAGTACCATTTATGGTTGCAATTCAAGTAAAATACCTTCAATGTACATGAATGTGCATGATTAGGGTATGATCCACCTATGTGAGATCATGGAAACCCTAATTATGATAATTGATGAATCTTAATCTAATCTGAGGGAAACAATGATGATGTTTCTCATACATAATGATGTTATGAGTTCAATTCACCATGTATTGTGAATAGTAAACCCTAATTCTAGGGTGATAACATGTATTGTGAATAGTAAACCCTAATTCTAGGGTGATAACATGTATTGTGAATAGTAAACCCTAATTGATGGAAATCAGGGAACCTAACTCTTGTAAGAGTATGAAGGTACAACTCTTGATATGAATTGTTTACTATTATCAGTTGAATTAATCATGCAGGTTCTCATATATGATGATGATCATATCCAGGTAAGGATTATGATACCATATTCATTGAAAGCATGTTATTAGCTTTATGAATAGTGACATATTCTGATACCTAGTAAGTGGCATCTCATGAGACTGATAGGCTATGAGAGCCATGAATATCATCAAGGTCATGCTTATTAGATGACTTGTGATCAGATGATTGAGAAATGATTGATGTGAGTTAGACTTGTTACATATAGTATTCTACTTTCATAGCTGCTATGATAATGTTTAAATGTTTGAGAACATGTATGATGTTAAAAGAATACTGAAATGTACCTAACTAATCAAGTATAATCATACCATGGTAGAGCCCTGATCATAGATCCATCATTGTCAGAAGCTATATGATGGTGAAATAGGTTTTCCTAAGGGAACTCCTGGATCACATACTTTTGAGTATGTGGGGGAATATGGATGTGTAAATCCTTACATCCTAGTGTAGGAATTGATGTAGATGTATCTTAATCCATCAACCCTTCACTATATGATTATGATGTAATACAATTCTCTCGAGGAAATCCTTATACCGCATCGATGAGAGATAAACAAGAAATCTTTCGATGATGAAGAGAGTACAGAATGCCACTGTGACTCTAATAGCAAAGTACCAGATTACCCTGGTGAGCTATAGTAGCAGAGACACAAGATGTCCTGCATATTTATCCTCACTCTGACTGAGGAAGATGAGGTCATAAGAATCCGGCTCTTTTGATGACCTAGGTATGATACCGATGCGACTTAACAGTGATCGGTTGGAGTATGAGCGGTATACCTCATCTCCGTAGGGCATAATGATGTTTGTAAAACATAATCAACCGCGTAGTATATCTTCTTAGGTTAAACTACGAGACACATGAATGATGTTACATTGCATAGTACATATGTTCTTCATATTTCCTAAATGTTGTTGTTCTACTTAATGTCAATCTGCTGTTGATTATCTTAAAAGCTTTTATTGCTTATGTTGTTCTTTGATTGCTATATAAAGCTTCTAGTGGAGAGTTATAACTCTCACTGGGACAATTATTTATAATTGTCTCACTCCGTAGATTTCAACTTTTTAGGTGGTCGTCGAGGACGAAGGAACCAGCCTACAGGTGACCAATACCAACATCAGCAGTACCAGGAGCAGCAGTGAATCTCAGGTGGAGATACTGACTGCTGAGTTATAGTTAGATAGTCCAATGTCGTCTCTGTACTCTCAGGTCCTTGGAGTTAGTGGTCTGAGATTTTTGGTTTTGACTCTTGAGATTTTGTATCATGTCGTGTATAATTACTCAAGAAGTAATTTAACAGAGATGTAAACAGTTTATCTCCTTTCTATGAAAGAAGTTTTATGGTTTTCAAGATCTTGTCTCAAAAAGTTTTAATTTCTGATGATTTTTGTATTCCGCTGCTAATCGAATGCTTCTGATGAGTTTATATCATGGTTTTGGAGATCGGAGCCCACAATTAAGTGGTATCAGAGCTCTAGGTTCGCTGAGTCTACAGAGACCTAGGACTTAGGATGTCGAGTCTATCCTTAGTGTTTCTTCCTTATCTAATAGAATCTTCTGCTCCTCAGGAGAAGAAGATATATAAGGATGTCTGAGCCACATGAGGAGTATGTGGTGGAGAGTAGCGTTGCTGCACCTCGGGAAGGTGCAAGGAACCTAGAAATAGAGCAGCCCGTACCTGAGCCACCCAGGGAGCCACCACAGTTTGACCCAGCTGACAAGGGTAACCCAGCTGTTCAATCTATGTTCGGGAAGTTTATGATTGCCATGACTCACATAACCGACAGGATGCCCATGCCTACACCTAGGGCACCTGTCCAGCCTGAGGGACAAGGTATCGGTAAGACGTTTGAGCGACTTCGTCGTGTCAGAGCTACCGAATACTTTGGGATAGCGGACCCCGCAGATGCTGATCTATGGTTAACCGAGTTGGATAAAGCCTTCAGAATCTTGAACATCCCTGAAGCTGAGAAGGTTAGACATGTTGTCTATCTTCTCAAAGGAAGTTCTGGTCACTGGTGGACCATGGAAGAGCAGAAGAGACCTGGAATAGAGATCTCATGGGAAGACTTTCTTCGGGAATTTGTCCACAGATATTTTCCAAAGACCTTCCTAAACAAGAAGATCCCTCAATTCAAGAGATTGAGGCAAGGATGTTATGCATTCTTGGCCCATGTGGTAGATATTACCAAGGAGAGCCCCAACCCTACTGAAGTTCCTGTAGTCAGGGAATTCGAGGACGTGTTTCCTGAAGAACTTCCCGGTATACCACCGCCTCGGGAAATTGATTTTGAAATCAATTTGGTCCCAGATACCCAACCCTTAGCCCAGAGACCTTATAGGATGGCACCTTCCGAGATGGCAGAACTCAAGAAATAGCTTCAAGAGTTACTTGAGAAAGGTTTCATCCGACCGAGTACTTCGCCTTGGGGTGCTCCGGTTTTGTTTGTTAAAAAGAAAGATGGGTCAATGCGGTTGTGCATTGATTACAGACAACTCAATAAAGTAACAATAAAGAATAAGTACCCTCTACCGAGGATTGATGATCTTTTTGACCAGTTGCGTGGTGCAACAGTCTTTTCAAAGATAGACTTGAGGTCAGGATATCATCAACTTCGTATTAAGGACAGTGACATATCCAAGTCTGCTTTTAGGATGAGGTATGGTCACTATGAGTTCACAGTTATGTTGTTTGGACTGACTAATGCACCAGCTGCATTTATGGAACTCATGAATAGAATCTTCTGACCTTTCCTCGATCAGTGTGTTGTCGTCTTCATAGATGACATTCTGATCTATAGTAGAGATGCTCAGCAGCATGAACAACATCTTCGCCAAGCTTTGACCTTGCTAAGAGAACGCAAGCTATACACTAAGTTTAGCAAGTGTGAGTTCTGGTTACCAGAAGTATCTTTTCTTGGTCATGTGGTATCTGCGTCGGGTATTCGTGTTGACCCTAAAAAGGTAGAATCTGTTCTACAATGGGAACAACCGAAGACACCGATGGAGATTCAAAGTTTCTTAGGGTTAGCTGGTTACTACCAAAGGTTTATTAAGAACTTTAGTTCTATAGCCTTACCCTTAACCAAGTTAACCCGAAAAGATGTTCCTTTTGCCTGGAGTGATAAGTGTCAACAGTCTTTCCGCTGTTGAAGGAGAGGTTGACAAGTGCACCTGTACTGGTGCTACCTGAACAAGGTAAAGGATATATAGTTTTCCGTGATGCCTCCAAGAATGGACTTGGATGTGTGTTGATGCAGGATAAGCAAGTGATTTCTTTTGCTTCCTGACAGCTTAAGAAACACGAGGAGAATTATCCGATACACGATCTAGAGTTGGCTGCTGTGGTTCATGCCTTGAAGATCTGGAGACATTATCTCTACGGGGAAACATTCCAGGTTTTCACAGATCACAAGAATCTTAAGTATATCTTCTCTCAGCATGAGCTTAACATGAGGCAACGTCGCTGGATGGAGTTAATCAAGGACTACGATTGTAAAATTGATTACCATCCAGGGAAGGCCAATGTGGTTGTAGATGCCTTGAGTAGGAAATCAGCAACATCAACCATGGATAGAGCACAACTAAGTTCCTTAGTATGCTCTAGGAGAGATATGCTTATCTCTTTAAGGCAAGACAATGTGCAGTTGAAGGTGTCATTGTTAACCGGTTTGTTAGCTGAGATGCATATTAAACCTACCCTAAGAGAGCAGATAAAGGAGGCACAGCAAGTTGATGCTGCAGTTCAGCAGATCAGATCTGAGTATGGTGATGAGAAGCGAGAAGGTTTCAACGATTCAGATGATCAAGTAGCATGCTATCATGGGAGGATGATAGTACCTGATGTGGATAACTTGAGGAAGTTAGTCTTGGAAGAAGCTCATTCTTCAATGTATGCTATGCATCCAGGGAGAACCAAGATGTATCAAAACTTAAAAGATAAGTATTGGTGGCCTGGGATGAAGAAGGATGTTGCTGAGTTTGTTTTGAGGTGTCCTGTGAGTCAGCAAGTTAAGGTTGAACACCAAAAGCCTGCAGGAACAATACAACCTTTACCCATACCACAGTGGAAGTGGGATCATGTGACCATGGACTTTGTTGTTGGCCTACCCAGGACAAGCAAAGGACATGATTCCATCTGGGTAATTGTTGATAGGTTGACAAAGACAACACATTTCTTACCTGTCAAAACAACCTATTCTGCTGAAAGGTTATCACAGTTGTATGTCTAAGAGATAGTGTGTTTGCACGGAGTTCCTGTCACTATAGTTTCTGACAGAGGTCCCCAATTTACAAGTCATTTTTGGGAACAGTTACACAGAGCTTTAGGCACCAAGTTAAGGTTTAGTACAACCTTTCATCCACAGACTGATGGATAGTCAGAAAGGACTATACAGACCTTGGAAGACTTGTTGAGAGCATGTGTTCTCCAGTTTACCAGAAGTTGGGATCTACACCTAAGCTTGATAGAGTTTGCCTATAACAATAGCTATCAACATAGTATTGATATGGCACCTAATGAAGCCTTGTATGGTAGACGTTGTAGATCACCCTTATGTTGGTATGATACTGGTGAGCATCAGTTATTAGGTCCTAATCTTGTACAGCAAACTACAGAGAAGATCAAAGTTATACAACAACATCTTAAGACTGCACATGATAGGCAGAAGTCTTATGCTGGTAGACGTCGTAAACCCTTAGAGTTCCAGGTTGGAGACAGAGTGTACCTTAAGGTCTCACCTTGGAAAGGAGTCCTTCGTTTTGAAAGGAAGGGGAAGTTAGCTCCTAGATTTATGGGGCCTTATCCAATCATTGAACGAGTTGGAAAGGTAGCTTATAGATTAGAGTTACCTCCAGAGTTGTAGAAGTTACACCCTGTGTTTCACATTTCTATGCTGAGGAAATGTCACCCTGATACCGAGTCAGTTCTACAGCCTATGGAAGTAGAATTGAATGAAGATATAACTTATGAGGAGGGACCAGTGTCAATCCTGGATAACAAAATTAAAAAGCTAAAGAAGAAAGACATAAGTCTTGTGAAAGTCCTCTGGAATCACCGTGGTGTCGAAGAAGCCACTTGGGAACTAGAGGATGAGATGAGGAGGAAATACCCTACTCTTTTCTCCTAATATGTTTTATCAATTTCGGGGACGAAATCCTTGTAAGGGGTGGATAATTTGTAACATCCCTGACCTGGGTTATAAACTAACCCTAGATGTTTTGCCTAAATATGTAATTAAATACTTGTGATTACTCCCTAGCATGTCATTAAGTTCCTCAGGAACATACACTTTCAATTTTGCCCCTTTTTAAATAAAGTTGTAGTATTGTTTTGTAATGCAGGGACCTATGTGCAAATTACCCAGTTATAGGGGTTAACTTACAAAATTTCACAGGTTAAAATGTTCCTTTGAGGATGAGACATCATATGAGTGAATATGATGAGGTATGATGGATTTCCCAAGCTTGGACATCAAGATGCAGCTTGTGGAATGATCCTTGTGCTTAAAAACCCTAATTTTGGAGTAAAGTGCAATTTACCCAAAATGTGGGGTGCAACTTGTAAAATACACCTTCTAGAATGTCTTTTATGACTCTTGACATCATTTAAAGTAAAAATGATGAAAGGGGCGCTTCAATGAATAATCAGATGAGAAGAATAATCTTTGTGGTAAAATTCACCTAATATGAGTAAGGAGACCCTTCACATATGTACCTTAGTTTGCATGTTGGTTTTCTTTACCCTTAAATCTTGAGTTTTGATGGTCTTTGCATAAGTTATGATGGTTTGGACGTGCCTTAGAAAGAAGGAGGGACTTAGATGAGAAATCTATGTTCTAAAGATCCTTATGGTGAAAATCAACCTAAACTATATAAGCCTACTTCTTTGCAAACCAAGTAAATGTATCCTTTCTCCTCTTCATTTCTCATCTTGCTCAACCGACCAAGGCAGAGCTCTGGAACTCAAGGAGACGACCAACTAGTTTTAAGGTGAGAAGAAACCATCTTCTAGCTCGGATTCTTGGATGAAATCCTTGTATAAGGTTGGTTCTATGGTTAATTTACTTAGGTTTCTTGTTTTAGCCGACCATCCCCATCTTTTCCTTAGAGAATCATCTTTGGCCAACCTGTGTATCTCAAAATGCCATTAAAGGCTTGAAGCTTGGAAGCTTGGAGCTCTAGGAACAACGTTTAAGGCGGGTTTTATAACTCTAAACTTCTTGCTTTATTATGCATATCTATATTCTTGCATAATTATACTTAGTTCTTCTTCTTCCCCATTCTTCCTTGCACTTTTGCAAGCAATCCGTGGAGTAACCGACCTGAACAGAGGTTGAAGATGATGGGCGTGAATTCCTAGGCAACTTTATCAAACGACCTTGGACCCTTTGGTCTAAACGGTTTGCAAACCGTTTGAAATCAAACGGTCTCAAACCGTTTGATCTCATGCGGTCTTGCAAGACCGTTTAGAATCAAACAGTCTCAAGACCGTTTGATAGGGTTGACCAAGGGACGACCATTTAAGGTTCTGATGGTAACATGTTGAGTTTAATATCTACAAAGAATCATAGCTTAATTCCAAACCAATCACAAGTTGAAGGCACTTCAACCCCCTAAACCCTAATCGGGTTGATTTGTTGATTTCAAGGATAGATCTTGGTGAGTTTTGGGTTGAAGGACCCAAACGGTCTCAAGACCGTTTGGGGGTTCATCCAAACGGTCTCAAGACCGTTTGGTGACAACCCAAGACCGTTTGGAGGTCTCGGGTTAAGGTAATTTGATGGTTTGAGGGTCCAATCACAATAGGTTGATGAATTGATAAAAGTGCTGATTTTAGACCCAATTAGAGTTCAACCCTTATCCAATCGACTTAGATTTTGATGAAACTTTGGGCAAACGGTCTCAAGACCGTTTGGAGGATGTCCAAACGATATCAAGACCGTTTGGGCCAAGTTTGGGCCCAATTGGATGTCAATTGATGGGTTCAATCTCAATTTAATTCACAATGTTGAACATTGATGATTATCCAATTGAAAACCCTAATTGAGATGGATTCAACCCTAATGGGCTTTCAATTGAGGGTCATTTTGGTGTCCAATTGATTAAAGCTAATCCTAATTGACTCAATTTACAAGTGGTTAACAAAGATTTGACCAATTGGAGGCTTCAACATAGATAACCATAATTGATTATAACCTTGGAGTCACTTTTGAGGACCAAACGGTTTGAGCCCATTTGGACCAAACGGTCTCAAGACCGTTTGGGCTCAAACGATCTCAAGGTCGTTTGGACCAATCGATCTCAAGATCGTTTAAGATCAAACGGTTTCAAGTCGCATAGTTTCAAACGGTTTGGAAGTCAACTATCCCAAACGGTCAACGCACCCATGCGGTCTTGGTGACCCATGCGGTCTTGAAGGTCAAACCATCCAAACGGTCAATGCCCCCAAACGGTCTCAAGACCGTTTGGAGGTTGAAGGTTGAAACCGTTTGGAGACTTTTAGGGCTGTTTATACTTAATCGTTTGAAGGTGTAATTGGTCCAATGGTGATCTAATCTAAACCCTAATGGTACCCTAGAACATTAAGGGACTAAGTGAATAATGAATTGACCCATGAAGGTGATCAATGGTATAATTTACCAAAATGCCCTTGAAGGGTTCAATTGAAGGATACCTTGTTTTAATCAAACCCTAATTACATGATAATGGTGATTTGACTTATGACAGTCAATGAGGACTTGTCCCAACCTAATCTAGAGTGATGTAATCACCATCTATTAGTAAGAGGAGAGAGAAAGTACCATTTATGGTTGCAATTCAAGTAAAATACCTTCAATGTACATGAATGTGCATGATTAGGGTATGATCCACCTATGTGAGATCATGGAAACCCTAATTATGATAATTGATGAATCTTAATCTAATCTGAGGGCAACAATGATGATGTTTCTCATACATAATGATGTTATGAGTTCAATTCACCATGTATTGTGAATAGTAAACCCTAATTCTAGGGTGATAACATGTATTGTGAATAGTAAACCCTAATTCTAGGGTGATAACATGTATTGTGAATAGTAAACCCTAATTGATGGAAATCAGGGAACCTAACTCTTGTAAGAGTATGAAGGTACAACTCTTGATATGAATTGTTTACTATTATCAGTTGAATTAATCATGCAAGTTCTCATATATGATGATGATCATATCCATGTAAGGATTATGATACCATATTTATTGAAAGCATGTTATTAGATTTATGAATAGTGACATATTCTGATACCTAGTAAGTGGCATCTTATGAGATTGATAGGCTATGAGAGCCATGAGTATCATCAAGGTCATGCTTATTAGATGACTTGTGATCAGATGATTGAGAAATGATTGATGTGAGTTAGACTTGTTACATATAGTATTCTACTTTCATAGCTGCTATGATAATGTTTAAATGTTTGAGAACATGTATGATGTTAAAAGAATACTGAAATGTACCTAACTAATCAAGTATAATCATACCATGGTAGAGCCCTGATCATAGATCCATCATTGTCAGAAGCTATATGATGGTGAAATAGGTTTTCCTAAGGGAACTCCTGGATCACATACTTTTGAGTATGTGGGGGAATATGGATGTGTAAATCCTTATATCCTAGTGTAGGAATTGATGTAGATGTATCTTAATCCATCAACCCTTCACTATATGATTATGCTGTAATACAATTCTCTCGAGGAAATCCTTATACCGCGTCGATGAGAGATAAACAAGAAATCTTTCGATGACGAAGAGAGTACAGAATGCCACTGTGACTCTAATAGCAAAGTACCAGATTACCCTGGTGAGCTATAGTAGCAGAGACACAAGATGTCCAACATATTTATCCTCACTCTGACTGAGGAAGATGAGGTCATAAGAATCTGACTCTTTTGATGACCTAGGTATGATACCGATGCGACTTAACAGTGATCGGTTGGAGTATGAGCGGTATACCTCATCTCCACAGGGCATAATGATGTTTGTAAAACATAATCAACCACGTAGTATATCTGCTTAGGTTAAACTACGAGACACATGAATGATGTTACACTGCATAGTACATATGTTCTTCATATTTCCTAAATGTTGTTGTTCTACTTAATGTCAATCTGTTGTTGATTGTCTTAAAATCTTTTATTTCTTATGTTGTTCTTTGATTGCTATATAAAGCTTCTAGTGGAGAGTTATAACTCTTGCTGGGACAATTATTTATAATTGTCTCACTCCGTAGATTTCAACTTTTTAGGTGGTCGTCGATGACGAAGGAACCAGCCTACAGGTGACCAATACCAACAGCAGCAGTACCAGGAGCAGCAGTGAATCTCAGGTGGAGATACTGACTGCTGAGTTATAGTTAGATAGTCATATGTCGTCTCTGTACTCTCAGGTCCTTGGAGTTAGTGGTCTGAGATTTTTGGTTTTGACTCTTGAGATTTTGTATCATGTCGTGTATAATTACTCAAGAAGTAATTTAACAGATATGTAAACAGTTTATCTCCTTTCTATGAAAGAAGTTTTATGGTTTTCAAGATCTTGTCTCAAAAAGTTTTAATTTCCGATGATTTTTGTATTCCGCTGCTAATCGAATGCTTCCGCTGAGTTTATATCGTGGTTTTGGAGATCAGAGCCCACAATGGTAGTGAAAAACAAGATGGTTTCCATGATTTGGATGATCAAGTAGCTTGTTATCATGGTAGGATGATAGTACCAGATGTTGATAATTTGAGGAAGTTAGTCCTGGAAGAAGCCCATTCTTCAATGTATGTTATGCATTCATGAAGCACCAAGATGTATCATGACTTGAAAGATATTTATTGGTGGCCTGGATTGAAGAAGGACATTGATGAGTTTGTTATGCAGTGTCTAGTATGTCAGCAAGTTAAAGCTGAACATCAGAAGCTTGTAGGAACACTGCAACCTTTACCCATACCACAGTGGAAGTGGGATCATGTGACCATGGATTTTGTGGTTGATTTACCTAGAACAGCCAAAGGTCATGATTCCATCTGGGTAATAGTTGATAGGTTGACAAAGACAACAAATTTCTTACCTGTCAAAACAACCTATTCTGCTAAAAAGTTGGCACAGTTATATGTAGATGAGATAGTACGGCTGCACGGGGTCCCAGTTACCATTGTTTCCGACAGAGGTCCCCAGTTTATGAGTCATTTTTGGGAGCGACTTCATAAAGCCTTAGGCGCACAGTTGAGGTTTAGTACAACCTTTCATCCTCAGACAGATGGACAATCAGAAAGGACTATACAAACCTTGGAGGACTTGCTTAGGGCATGTGTCCTCCAGTTTACAGGAAGTTGGGATCTACATCTAAGTTTGATAGAGTTTGCCTACAATAATAGCTATCAACACAGCATTGACATGGCACCTTATGAAGCTTTGTATGGTAGACGTTGTAGATCTCCCCTATGTTGGTATGAAATTGGTGAATATCAACTTTTGGGTCCTGATCTTGTGCAGCAGACCACCGAGAAGATTAAAATAATACAACAACAGTTAAAGACTGCACAGGATAGGCAGAAATCTTATGTTGATAAGCGTCATAGACCTTTAGAATTACAAGTTGGAGACAGACTGTACCTCAAGGTCTCACCTTGGAAGGGAGTTCTTAGATTTGGAAGGAAAGGAAAGTTAGCTCCTAGATTTATGGGGCCTTATCCAATCATTGAACGGATTGGAAAGGTAGCTTATAAGCTAGATTTACCACCTGAGCTGCAAAAGTTACACCCAGTGTTCCACATTTCCATGCTAAGGAAATGTCATCCTAATACAGAATCAGTTCTGCAACCTATGGAAGTAGAATTGAACGATGATATATCTTATGTTGAAGGGCCTATGTTGATTCTCGATAGAAGAATCAAGAAGCTGAAGAAGAAAGACATTAGTCTTTTAAAAGTCCTCTGGAATCACCGTGGAGTTGAAGAGGCTACATGGGAACTAGAGGAAGAGATGAGAAGGAAATACCCTACTCTTTTCTCTTAAAATGTTTTGTTAATGATTTTGGGGACAAAATCTTTGTAAGGGGTGGATAATTTGTAACATCCATGACATGGGTTATGTACTAACCCTAGGTGTTTTGCCTAATTAAGTTGATTAGATGATTTCTCTTATACTTTGAAAAGTAATTAAGGATTTTGAGGAACTTATATTTCAATTTCAGTCCTTTTTGAATAATGTTGAAACATTGTTTTGTTACTTTTGGACTAAAGTGAAAATTACGCAAGTAGAGGGGTTAACTTGCAAATTGCACATGATAAGATGTTCCTATGATGATGAGACATCATAAGAATGAATATGATGTAGTGGTATGGTTTATACAAGCTTGGGCACCAAGATAAAGCTTGTAGAGCAATCCTTATGCATTAAAACCTAGTTTTGGTGTAATGTGCAAATTACCCAAAACCTAGGGTTCAATATGAAAAATACCACCTCTAAATGGTCTCTCATGTTTCTTGGTATCAATTAGAGAAAAGAAAATGAGAGGGGTGCCTCATTTGCATTATCTTGGAGGAGAGAGAATCTTGACATTAAAGTAATCAAGATTTAAGCACAAATGACTCTTTAATATAATTTAGTGCAAAAAGAAATATATTAATTATGGATCCCTTCAACCAAAAGTTGAGGGATGTGTTTGCAATAAGTTGGACGAGCTTGTGCCATGCTTGGGCACAAAATGATCTTGGTTCAGTGAAGCCATTCACATTAATATAATATAAAATAATGTCCAATAAAAGGATGGATATTAATGTACATCTCTTTAAGGTGCTTAGTTCCTTTTTCCATTATTTCTTGGATAATGGAGAAAGTTTTGCAAGGAAATAGAGGGTGGATTCGTGGCCATGGAATGGAGGAGGCTTTAGTGGAAATTAGTTGAAATTAAAGAAGATAACTCTCTTTTTTTCTATTTCCTTAAAAACCCATATACATATCTCTTATGTATATCTTTTGCAACACACATGAGAACTGTTCTCTTAGTTTCTTTCTCTTTTCACCTTGCTTTGGCCGACCAAAGGAGAACTCTAGAGAAGAGGAAGGATTACCAAACCTATTAGTAAGTTTGGATCATCATCTACCTCAGATTCATGGTGGAAACCCTAAAACAAGGCTTGATTAATGGTTTTCTTCACACAATTTTCATTTCTAGCCATCTTTTTCACCCAAAAGTTGAAGGACGGACCTTGGACAACTGCTAGAACTCCATCCACCATTAAAACTGTGGATCTTGGAGCTTTGGATCAGTTCTAGAGGTGGGTTTTATAACTCTAACCCTTAAGCATTACTAATACATCCATACTTTTAATAATCGTTGGCTACTTTTCTTCTTAGATACTCTTTTTAGTTCTTGCTATAATTTCCATGAAGAATAGCAAAAGTTCTTGGTTGAACAGAGGAAGATGAAGGTGACATCATTCTAGATAAATATCCAAAAAGTTACTTTACCAAACAGTTTGCTTTTGTTGCTCAAACGGTTTCCCAAACCGTTTGGGAGCAAACGGTTTCAAACCGTTTGAATGCAAACTGTTTCACTAAACCGCATAGAAGCAAATAGTCCAAGACTATTTGGTGGCTTTGACCAAGCTTTGAACATTTGGAGACCTGTTGGGAATAATGTAGGTCAATTCTCCATCAATAATTATTAATTAACTTCAATTGGTTCGTTAGTTGAAGGTCCAACAATCACCAAAACCCTAATCGGGTTAGGTGTTGATTTGATAATTGAATAAGTTTGAAACTTGGGTTGAGTGACCCAAATGGTTTCAAAACCATTTGGGGATCACCCAAACGGTGTCAAGACCGTTTGGTGACCACCCAAGACTGTTTGGAGGTCTAGGGTTAGGTATGGTTGACCAATTGAAGATTCAAATATATTAGATTGAAGAGTATTCGATTGCTGATTTGGTGACTAATCCTAGGATCCAAACCCTAAATGAATGACATGGTTAATGATGATGTGATGGGAAAATGGTCTCAAGACCATTTGGGGAATCAACCAAACGATCCCAAGACCATTTGGGGGTCACCCAAGACCGTTTGGAGGTCTAGGGTTGACTATGGATAGGTGTTTGAAGACCTAATGATGCTATGTTGAAGAGCAATCAATATTTGATATGGTGATCAATCCAATGAGCCAAACCCTAATTGGTTAACTTGGATTTTGATGTTGGCTTGGTCAAATGGTGTCAAGACTGTTTGGAGGTCATCCAAACGACCTCAAGACCATTTGGGGTCAGGTCATGTTCAATTTGGATGATGGTCCAATAGTTTCAAAGTAATTAGACTCACATTGGTTAATGTTGAAGGGTTATTGATTCTAAACCCTAATTCAATTGACTCAACAAGAAGATGTCGTTGGACTTGCTCCACGACCAGTTATATCCTCGAAAACATCCTTTTCATATTATATTTATTGACGCGATCTGTCGGTTTTGGGAATTATGGTAGATAAATTTTTATTTCTACTGCCAGTCGTATAGCCATATTTCCCAACACTAAGTGCCATAAGAAGCATTCCCATGGGAATTGTCCTCCTAATCCTGAAAAACTGAACATATTGCATCATTGTGGACCACATGGTCATATAAAACCTCGATGTCCTCAACTTCATGAAGGTCATGTACATGTAAGATGTCAGGGTAATGGTAACGATCACAATAATGGAGGAATAGCTAATTGTAGGCGTGTAAGACATCTTAAAGCCATTGGTGGTGAAGAAGTTTATGAACAAAATGATTAAGGTCTCCCTTATGCTCATAGTTAACACGAGTGTACTTTTTTTTCTTCTTTTTCCCATGCTTCATGGTATCTTGACTTGATGAAGTGTAAGTGTTGTTAATAGATAATTTGACATATGGTTTAGGTCGACTTGTCATTGTGTCTTTATCTTTGTTTGACTTAAGAGGTTTAAATTCTTTTAAGGGGTGGGGTGTTGTACCTTGTAGTATGAAGATATGATGATTTTGGGGACGAAATCCTCTTTAAGGGGTAAGTCTCATAACATATCAAAACTTGGCTATCCTGAATCTAGAAACCCTAATCCCATGGAGGTTAGTGTGATTGAATACTTGTAATTGGCTGAACAAGGATAGATCTAAACCCTGATGCTCATGTTGTACCCAAATGAACATATAATGCATATAACTTGAATAACTCAATGTGTCCTTGACCAAGGTTTGATTAAGTGAACCCTAGTAAGATCTTGAGTCAGATATATTGAATCTACCCTGAGACTTCATACATGTTGTTTATGTGTATGTAATGTATAGTGATCATGTTGATATAACCCTAATTTGGAGTGACTAACCCAATATAGACATGCCTTGTTCCATATATAGATGCATTAGGAACATTAAGTTCTTCTAACCATATAACATGTCTTAATATAGCTAATGTACACCTAATGAGTTAAATATGCTTTAATAAGTAAGTTGAGCCCAACACATGTAACACATTTCACGTGGTTGACTACTAATACATAAATAATGACCAAATGTGCATAATTGGTAATATAATGTGAATAAGTATAAGTGAATGATTCATGTGGACCATAATGTGACTAATAGATATAGTGTGACAATAAATGGATGTTTAATGTAATTGGAAGTAATTAATGTGCCATTGTTTGAGATAATGTTGAAATTAATAGACATAACATAATTGATGAGTAAAATGTCATAATTCGTATTATCTTTGTGTCTTACTATATGAAGATTTCTTTTGATATCCATTATTCTTTCTCTCTCTCTTTCTTGGGAAGCCTTGTTATATTATTTGTTGTCCTTTTTTCCCTAATGTCGCCCAATCTCTATTTATATGCAGATACCAACTTTTATGCTGACAACTTTTACTTTGTCTTCTCTTATGCGTTATGCTTCCAACCTCTTAGGTGAAGAAGATCTTGGACGAGTCTAAGTTGAAGGGCCGGCCCATTGGGGTGGCCAACCTGGCCGAAGGCCAGGGGCCTAACAAAGACGGGGGCCCACAATTTTATTTTTGTAAACATCTCTTGTTGTAGGGTAGCATTATTTGACATTATATTTTATGTATTGTTAATACAGTAAGTAAGAAGTTGCAATCTAAATCAGTTTGTATTGATGCTACTGTTTTTTTATATGACAGTTTGACAATTATAACTAAACTTGTATTTATTTAAATTTGTTAAATAAGAGTATACAGAAGGCCCATTTTTTATCTTCGTCCCGGGGCCTCTGAACTTTCTGCAACGACCCTGCTAAGTTGCATCATGTTTAAGTGTAGCCGTCTTCTTGGAGATCGATTGGAGTAGATAGATTGCCCTCTGTAGCCTGGACATGGAAGTGGAGACCAAGCCAAAGGACATGGAAGAGGAGACTAAATGACAATGGAAGAGGAGACCAAAGAAAGAAATAATAAAATATTTAACAATAAAGGCATACTTAGGTGATTTCAAAATCTTATGCGATGATGGTGTTGTCTCCTCTAACAACTGATACGTGTATCAGAGGAATCATTCCAGAGACAAATGCCACATAGATGATCCATTTTGGAGATCCCCCCCGCTCTCTCTCTCTCCCTCTCTCTCTCTCTCTCTCTCTCTCTCTCTCACACACACACACACACACACACACACACACACACACACACACACACACACACACACACACATATATATATATATATATATATATATATATATATATATATATATATATATATATATATGCTAAAAGAATTGTGTACCTGAGTACATGTAGCTGACATGCACCCATCTTCATTTATGATGATTACAAGAGTACAAAAAGCTAGTAATCTAACCTTATGAATGTGATGCATACCCCTTAGATAACATGTATATCAAAAATCACTTCCAACTAACATTCTTAGATCATCAAATTAAAGAAAATACATATTTTCTATTCATCGGTAAGTTGCATAAATGGCAGAATTTGGTAAATGATATATTGTTATACCTCATGATATACATGGGGTATGCTTGTGATTTTTTAAACACATCTAATCTATTTAATGTTGATTGGATCCATGTGGTTGGATTGAATTAATGTATTCAACATATGTCAGGTACACATAAATTGCATGTACCGGCCGGTACACACTTCCTAACCATATATATATATATATATATATATATATATATATATATATATATATATATATATATATATATATATATATATATAGGGCCCATTTTTATTGCCCGCGCGGGTAGCTACCCGCCCACCCTTCCGATCACTTTTTTTTCAAAAAAAAAAATTTCGAAATTGTAGAGGACTATTTTGTCTAGCTCTCCAAAAAATTTGAGCCAAACATAATATCATTTGCCCCTCCAAAATAAAAAAACCCGTCCTTATATATATCTGCTGTATATTTTGTACAGAGTTACTTTTTTGGCCAGCAAAGTTACTTTTTTGACACCATAGTTACTTTTTTTACAACAGAGTTACTTTCTTAGCTAGGAGAGTTACTTTTTTTGCTGCAGGGTAGCGAAAATCCATGCTACCCGCGCAGGCAATATATATATATATATATATATATATATATATATATATATATATATATATATATATATATATATATATATATATATATATGCGTTCTTTCGTTGCTCGCGCGGGTAGCTTGGATTTTCGCTACCCGACAGCCAAAAAAGTAACTCTCCTGGATAAGAAAGTAACTCTACTGTAAAAAACGTAACTATGGTGTCAAAAAAGTAACTCTGCTGGACAAAAAAGTAACTTTGTACAAAATATACAACATATATATAAGGACAAATTTTTTGATTTGGGGGGGGAAAATTGATATTATTTTTGGATGAAATTTTTTAGAGAGCTAGAAAAAATGGTCTTCTGCAATTGTGAATTTTTTTTTGAAAAAAAGTGATCGGAAGGGTGGGCGGGTAGCTACCCGCGCGTACAATAAAGATGGGCCATATATATATATATATATATATATATATATATATATATATATATATATATATATACTGACTCAGTTGATGGCTAAGTTGCATCATGTTTGAGTGTAGCTGCCTTCTTGGAGATCGATTGGAGTAGATAGGTTGCCCTCTACAGCCTGGACATGGAAGTGGAGACCAAAGCAAAGGACATGGAAGAGGAGACCAAATGAAAATGGAAGAGGAGATCAAAGAAAGAAATAATAAAATGTTTAACAATAAAGGCATACTTAGGTGATTTCAAAATCTTATGCGATGATGGCGTTGTCTCCTCTAACAACTGATACGTGTATCGGAGCAATCATTCCAGAGACAAATGACACATAGATGATCCATTTTGGAGATCCCCCCCTCTCTCTCTCACACACACACACACATATATATATGTATATATATATATATATATATATATATATATATATATATATATATATATATATATATATATGCTAAAAGAATTATGTACCTCAGTACATGTAGCTGACATGCACCCATCTTCATTTATGATGATTACAAGAGTACAAAAAGCTAGTAATCCAACCTTATGGATGTGATGCATACCCCTTAGATAACATGTATATCAAAAATCACTTCCAACTAACATTCTTAGATCATCAAATTAAAGAAAATGCATATTTTCTATTCATCGGTAAGTTGCATAAATTGCAGAATTCGTTAAATGATATATTGTTATACCTCATGATATACATGGGGTATGCTTGTGATTTTTTAAACACATCTAATCTATTTAATGTTGATTGAATCCATATGGTTGGATTGAATTAATGTATTCAACATATGTCAGGTACACATAAATTGCATGTACCAGACGGTACACACTTCCTAACCATATATATATATATATATATATATATATATATATATATATATATATATATATATATATATATATATATATATATATATATATATATATATATATATATATATATATATATATATATATATATATATATATATATATATATATATACTCAGTTGATGGCTAAGGGTAGCTCCATTTGGATTAGATACTTGTTTAAGGGTGTATCGCCCATATCATTTTAGAACATTTGACATTATACTCCCCTATTTCTTTGACGTTTTGGTTCTTTTGGACAAGGAAGTTCATACGTGTTAGTTCCTAGTTGGTGGGAGCTCAAGCCCACCACAGCCACTCAGACCCAACCCGAAACCCGCCGGAAAGGGATCCGGCTGCCCGCCGCCACGGCGGGCCAGCGCAGTTCCGCCGAAGCCGCGCTCAACAGCTTCTTGAGATACTAAAAAAACTGACCGGGAAAAGGGCCAAAAAAGGGCATCTAAATGACACTGAAAGTAATCACGACCCAATCGGGCACCACCTGTAAGCTGACGAGTATCCCAAGAACACGGCATCAATCCACAGTCTCCGAGTCGTCGAAACCAGCGCCGTTTGTACTACCTCTCACGACTTTCTCCGTTCTCTCTCTATCCTCCTCCTCCAGTGGCCACCGAAGCGCGAGAAACGGACGAGTGACGGCCGTCAGGGCGATGCCTACTCCCTCGTCCGCCGGCTCCGTTTGCAGGTTCGACGACTCGACCTTCCTCGCGTCGCTCATGCCTAAGAAGGAGACCGGAGTGGATCGCTTTCTAGAGGCGCACCCCGAGTACGACGGCCGCGGCGTCATCGTCGCCATATTCGGTATGGCAAGCATTTTCTGGCTACTTGAATCGTTTCCTCCGTTTGTTACCCGGCGACGTTTCTCTGGCGCTGGCGGGATTGTTTGTAGTGCTTTGAAACCTATACGAAACCCACATTCTTCAGTCACGATGCTTTGATTGTTCTAGACGCTAATTCATAGCCGTTGAGGTGAGATGGAAAAACGCCTCACTTAGAAGAGGAGTCCTCACAATTGGCAATTCGAATAAGTATTCATCAAAATTGAGAGTAAAGACATTTGGAGCATGAACAAACACATGAAGGTATCCAACCAATAGGAACATAACGGTTCAGGAAAACTGCATATGGATCCTACATAAACACGAGAAATATCAAACAACGTGGAGTAAAGTAAACGAGGAATAGCATAATTTTTTTTTACTCTGCTATAAACCAAATGCAGCTTCTCTGCCTCCTCCCTCCTCCTCACTCCGGTGCACCTGCCACTTATGGCTTCGTCATCATCAACGTCCTCCTTTCCATTTCCTCAATACGCCCTCCCTGCTAGCCAGATGCAACATAGTAGTGGGGAGGAACGGAGGAGAAGGAAGACGATGTGGCAGTGGCAGTAAATCAGGGGCGTAGCCAGAGATTCATTGTTGGGGTTGGGGGGGGGGGGACTAATCTAAATATTCACTATACTGTATAAAATAGTATAAAATTATCGATATGGCTACAATAGATTATTTGAGCTGTGCTTTTCCACATCATCTTCTTTTTGCTGGTGGACATTTCCTACAATATATGGTAATTATTGGAGTATGTACTGGTTACATGTGTTTAGTCTCATATTAGAGAGTATATGAGTGCTACCATGTCTAATCTCCTATTTATACAAGGCTTGTAATAAGTTATAAGACATCTCAATATAATCATATTTACCATTCTTACATGATATCAGAGCGGACCCCACGAGACAAATGTGTAGACAACACCCCACCTAAAATGACAAGTGCAAGCGCAGAAAAGTTGATGCACTTGAGGGGATGTTAGAATTATCCCGCACCGCTGAACTCAGGGGTGGTCATGTGGCTTATAATGTGTGTGGTGCCTTCACCTATTGCCAATTGGTTTTGGGTTGAATACCACACATTCTAATATGGTATCAGAACATTAACTTTTTTTCTCCCACAAAAGATCTATATGAAACTTGATATTACGCTAAAGATACTGATCAAAGTCAATAAAGACAAAATATTAATCAAGGTACAAAGTGACATTCAATTATGAAGAAGAATATACAAACAACATAAGAAAATTGCTGCACACCTTTGGTCCTTTGATATACGAGTAGCCTTGTAACTCACATATATGTTACTGCTACATGCTAATACGGATGCTCTTTGTAAGGAAAATGACGTGCCTTCAGACAGTTTAGAGTAGAACCAGAGTGGTATGTTGTTTTCATATATGCCTTGTTGACAAATTTCCCAAGAACAACGATAGAGAGGCCAATATTTGGAGACATATTCTTTCTCATATCTGTCAAAGTGGCAAGACGGAACATTTATTTTTGTAAGAAACAGACTGATGTTGGATAATCCGCACCATAAACCTCAGTCCATGCATGTGCAGAAATGCTGGAAAAGCATGGTCAAATGTAAGATACTATAAGGTTGAATCAAACTATAAATGGACTAGGATTCAGGGGGGAAACGCTTTCTTTCCAGCCGTCCTGAATGCACTATCTTTCCCGCCGTGATGGTATTGCTTTTGCAAAACTTCCAATGGGTAGAGCAGACACTCTCGTCTCCATCCTTGCCTTACAAACGACGGCTGGATGGAAAACCGTGATTAATAGATTACCAAAGCGAGGGTGGGTATAAGGGTTATTGTATCTGTTTCAAAACAAAAAAATACACGACAGACGTTACTGGGTAGTGTAAGATTAGCTGGCTGTTAAGTATAAGTTTAGTTGACTGTTACAACTAACACAAAGATACTCAATTTTGTTGATAAAAAAGTTATCATTTGTTCTAGTGCCTAGGAAATCTCACAAATCTTGGGGGTATGACCTTTTCTGCTCCCCCTGTTTCTCCACCACTGCAGTGAATCATTTCGAGCGAGGCAGTGACCATGGAAGAACTCACACGACTGCTGATCTAGTGGCAAAGGTGGAGTTGGTGGAGGCTCTTAAGCAGTGGGATTTAACGACAAGAAATTTTTGATGCACTTGACGATAATATCAGTACTTTAGAAGGATTTCTAAGAGATTAGGATATTGTTGGGTTGTAGGGAGGGAGGCTTCGGTGTAAAGGCATGCCACTCTCTCATGATGCAAGGCACGTTAGGAACTGGAGCTAATATTATATGATGTAAACGAATGGCCTTTCAGACATTAGAAATTTAACTCCTCTTTTTCGGACTTTGTTTGCAGACTGCATAGTGCATACATATATGCCTCCCATATGAGCTTCTTGATGATGCATCTGTCACATAAGAACCTAATAAACTATTTTGCTCAAACATAGTTCAGGGGGTAGGTTAGGAAATAGAACCGGAAACGGGAAACCCTATATTCCCTGAAGGACCCTTGGAGAGGAACCATTATCTACCTTGGTTTTCCCCCTCAGCCATCTCATGGATTCGGGATGGGGGAGTCTGCATTTTGTGGCCTTCCTTTCCCATATGACCATACTCTCCCTGATTTCCCCACACTTGGCGTCAAAGTGGTTGAGTTGTTGGATGTCTTTGCATCCTATTTTATTGATTTTGTCCTTTTCTTTCTCCCAATAATACACCTCTTCTTGTGAGTCTTTTGCCCAATCATTTGGATTTCTTTTCTCCTTTTTTAAGAGTTTGCTCTATCCTGTGAAAGTTTCTTGGTTGATCATATGATTATGCTCTGTGTGGTGGTGCATTGAAAGACAATCCTTTATCTTGATCTACACAAATGCCATCCTTGTTGAGGTTATGTCTGATCTGCAAGCCTCAATGTGGAAGGCAGCGAAGGCTGTTAGACAATGGTTTGACTGAGGATCTATGCCAAGGGTGTATAGTTGGTTAGGTGTCCATGCGTCCCTTAAGGTGCCTAGGTCCCCTGGGCATTTCCAGGCATTTTTTTCTTCATATATATAATATATATATAGTTATACGTTAACCTATGAGAAATATATGAATCAGTAGGATTTAGGAAGAGGAAATAAAGTAAAAAGAACATTGACTTAATGAGGAAGAAAAAAATTTAAAAAGAAAACAACAAGGAGGTTTGGGGAAGTGAAGAACAGAGAAAAAATGGAAAAAAGAAAAGAAAAAATGGAGCATCATGGACTAGTAACCTTACGTTCAGTGAAACCATGGAGAAAAAAATGAAACAAGGAAGTTTGGTAGACAAAAAAGAACAAATAACAGAATGAAAGTAGAAAGGAGACAGAAAGGATGAGAAACAAAGATAAACAATATAGTGCCTGTATATATAACTATGAATAATTGAACATCATATAGGAATGCTAGAGTAAGAAAATTGATAATGCAAGCAAGAAACCAACACTGTATTAATGTGAGTACATTCAAACAAGAGATTTATAAACAATAAATAGAAATATGAGGAAGAAGAGAATCAATGGCAACAGACCATCAGTGGCGCTGCTAACTCTACCTATAAGATCACAAGGATTAGCCGCCACCTTCGGTGGCCATCGGTAGACTTGCAACTAAAGCTTCAATCTCATGAACCATGCCACCACCACTAGAGCTATACCTATCCCTTTCCTCTTCCACCTTGATATGATCCACCACAACCACAACTAGTCCACCCTTCCATGAGAACATGTACTTGCAAACCACTATCACCAACATCAATGACCTACAAACTCATCAGAGGGTGGGTTATCCTACTCTAGCTGGTGATAGTGATGTCGCAGACCCCTAAATCACCATCACTGGTTGGCAGATAGAAGGGGCGCCTTTGCATCTGATCACATGTGGTTCTCCCTCGAAAAACACAAAAAATCATTTCATCTTTGTAAAGAAAAATCACATCTTTTGAAAATGCAAACTTTCCTCTTTTCTCAATTCTCCAGATTCATTAGACAACTCCAAAGTGAAAGTCTTTGATCAACTGGCACCGTTCGGGCAACAACTGACAGGGATAAATTAGTTATAATGGGGCAACATTAATTAATAATAATAGATAAGTAGTAACTCTGTAACATAGCAACAATTTTGCTGCTTGATAGAGCAAGCAAAAATGAGAAACGAAAATAAAGAGTGGAGCATGCAGTAACATTGCAACAACTTTGTTGCTTGGTGGAACTATGGAAGAGAAGAAAAAACAAGAGGAGAGATAAGGAGGAAAAACATATATAAAAAAGCAAAAGAAGGTTGTGGGAAGATAAGAAAAAAACAGATTTGGCCTGATTTCTAGGCCCAATGATGCCCAACTGGCGCCTCGGAGGCCGCCCAGGCCGCACAACAGCCTAATTAGGCTGGGCATCCAAGTTCTGGAGGCTAGGTGGCTGCCTAGGGCGTGCCTAGGCGGGCGCCCGTATAACTACGGTGTATGCAGAAGTTCGTGTTCTTTGTTTTCTTGGAGAAGATGACCATTCAATAACGTTGAAGTTGTAATTAAATGTGGTTGAAATTTTTGTAGATGCCATATGGATTCCTATATGTGTATCAATTTTTCCATATGAAAAACATAGTTTAACGGCCTAGGAATTAGTTTATCTTCATTACAAGCATAGTTTTCACGGTGGCCATGCGGTAGTCTGCCTTGGTTGGGCAAAGATGTTGTCCTATTTTTTTTCTTCTTTTTTTGCACCTTTTATATAAGATATAACATATATCACATATATAAGGTATGTATATTTACATTTCTTGCTCTACACCCTAAATAGTAATGTAAAGAGTGAACTATCCTAAAAACACTTACATATGTCAAATAAATGTTAAAGTTACATTATTCAAAATAAAAGAACCCAAGAAAAAATATGTCTAGGCATCCCAGCCTCCCAGGTGCCCTAGGTGGCCACCCAGGCGATGCTAGGCGCTCACCCAAGCGCCCATTTTTTATTTTAGGTAGGCGAAGGGCTAGGCGGACCCCCATTGGGCGCTTAGGCAGATGCCTAAAAAACTATGACTGCAAGCCAAATTTTCTGACTTCACCTTTCTTACCATTAGCGTTTTTCCAGTATTTCCTCAAAAATTTCTTATATGGGATTAGTTTCTCTTCTGAAAAGCACAACTCTTTTTATCAAGACAGTAAGTTAACCTTCACCGAGAACAAACCTTATTAAGATAATGCCATGAAATCCGTTTCTTCTTACTTATGACTTAACCACATACTTAAGTCAATTCAGTATTTGTAAAGCTTGTGAACTATTTCTGTGTTCCAATACTTAGTTATTACTCCTTCCTCCTGCTGATTACTTTTCTAAATACTCTAAGAATAGTACTGTAAATACTATATTAATAAAAAAGTCTAGACTTCTCTTGTTTGCTGGTCGCACATCCTTGATCAAGCATATCATCGCCTCCATGCCAGTCTACACCCTTTCAGCAATTGGGCTCCCGACCAAGACGATGGCGACAATCGAAGCTACGTTCACTAGATTCCTGTGGAGTGGCCATGACGGTCTGAACTGACGCACTTGGCTTGCGTGGAAGAAAACGACCATCCCTATCCAAGACGGTGGCCTTGGGACTTTGCACCTTTAGCAATGTCGGCTAAAGCTTTCACCATGAAGTCTGCTTGGGAGGTCCTTACTGGTCAATCTTGGCAGGCTCATTTTTGTCGGGAGAAATATTGCTGGTGTCGGTGAGGCATGATGATTTAGATCACCCTTTTTATTTGCAGCTCTCCGCTAGACCTTCACCCCAGTCGAGGAAGCTTTGGAAGATTTTCTCGGTGATCATTCTCGAATATTGGGTAATTTATTCGATGAAGGACTAGGGAAATCCCTAGCCCTTAACACAGAGTGCTCGTACAAAGTTTGTTTACAAAGTGGGAATAAAACCAAACGAGCCCGTAGGTCTAAACTCAACCGTACTTGTATATAGTGCCTTTCCGACCCAAGGCCGTTTAGAGCAACCAGTATCCAAGGCGGCGAGATGTACAAGAGTACCTAACAAAACTGTATAAACAGATCAACCATCCGGGTCGAGCCACATGCGGCTGTTCGGGCACGGAAACTGCTCGCAATCGAGCCAAACGGAAAAGGGTGCAAGCGTGCTCGACTAACCCCTTCAAGCGTGTACGGGTGGTCTCACGCCATTCAACTCTGGTCCGGGTGCGTAGGCTTCGCCATGAACTGCAGCGTCAGTGAAAAAGCATCACTCGGGTACGTCTCTTCAGTGGACATCCCATGCCTGTAGAAGACCCAACGGGAGTCCAGCCTTCCATGTGCTATGTGCGAAGATGACGTTCCGTATCGCCCTCCTGATCAGTGCGACAAGCATTGCGCTGGACATACCTTGTTCCCCATACCTCCTCTTGTTCCTCTCCATCCAAATGAAGTAAGTAGCGACCGCCAAAATGAGGAAGTACAGGTCCCGTGTGTGAGCATCATGCCACATGTTGACTTCATCTTAGTGCGAGCACGGGTTAAGACCGTTAGCACATGGCTGATCTCTAGTAAGTGTCAACCACACCCTTGAAGCGTATTGGCACTGGAAGAACAGATGTGCAACAAATTCCTCCCCATTATTGCATAGTTGGCAAGTGATGGCGTAGTGCGGGTTCCAACCCACTACCCGATCAGCCGTGAGTAGGCTTGTGTTGCGCGCCTTGTAGACTGTCATCGCCTAGCGTGGAATGCATTGCCCGTGCCATAGTGCAGCTGAGAATGGGCACTCAGTTATGTGCGGGCGGACAATCTCCCAGAAGTCAGGAAACTCATCTTTGCGGGAACGTACACCTCTCTCATTTTAGTATACAGATGCTGGCAATCCCTGTACTCCTCCACCATCCTTCTCCAAGTGCATGAGAAGCCTTGTCGCATCGAGTGTTGCACATCCAGAGTGCGCCCATAGCGTCTCCTCATTCACCTCGTCCATACAGAGTCACTGTTGGTGAGGAACCTGTCCACCCTCTTCCTCGTCGCCCACTTTGCCATGTTTTGGAAGTTCTTGAGACCCAGGCCACCTTCCGCAATTGGGAAGGCCATCCTTTCCCAGAAGATGGTATGCATCTTCCTACCCCATAGGAAGTGGCTGGCTATCATCTGTAGTCTATCCAGGACGGCGTTGGGGACGTGGCCTTGCATCACCCAAAAGGTAAGGAGGCCCATGATATTGGCTCGTGTGAGTACCAGTCTGCCCGCAAAGGACGTGCGGTGTATAGGCCATCTATCGATCATCGCCCTGAGTCTATCCGTGCACGCGCCATAGTGGCGTGCGTAGACCGTGCCAGCCGTGAGCGGGAAGCCCAAGTAGGTGCAAGGAAGGTCGTGGATGGGCATACCAATCGTAGAGGATAGCAGCCCGCCCATCTGTCTAGCCGATTTAGAAAGGAACACCATCGATTGGTGATCATTCCTCATCTCAGATGGTTGATTGGGAGAGGCAACATCTCCTTTTGGTATGACTTCCGACGCGTTGGACATATTGCACCTTACACAAGGAGACTAGGGAGTAGGTGAGGATCTCTTAGAGTCTGTGTTCTATGGGCGGATGAGAATGGATGGCCGTGGGACAAGATTGAACACCTTGTTACTCCTGAGGGGCAGTGGTTGTTCCTAAAAAATTTGCAGGTGCCTCACAATGTGGAGGACAGACCAATATGGAATGTCTCACGTTCTGGCATTTTCCCATTCAAGCTGCCAACGAGCACCTACTTGGCCATACCCCGGCTTTTCAGAAGATGGTCCAAGCCTCTTTCCCTGGTGGTATGGCCCAAGGATGCCTGCCCCATGCTAACTTCCTGGCTTGGAAGATTCTATGCCGAGCTATGGCCAAGGATGACAACATCGCTCGATGTACGATTCCCATAGTCTCACAATGCTACTGCTGCTCCCCCTGCTTGTGAGATGATGGACTATCTCTTCCTTCATGGTGAGCTTGCCTCCTCGCTGTGGAGCCATTTCACAGCGGCCATTCAAGGACCTCAACCTGATTATTCTCATAACATCTACAACTGGTTATCAGACCTTGCCTCATCGACGTCCAAGAGTGACTACTGGAGATGGTTGATGAGCTTACCCCATAACTTTGTCCTGTGGACTATTTGGTGGGCTAGGTGCCGTGCTAAATGTGATGAAACGACATTCAACTATGACCTAGATTGGAAGGAGATCGATAAGCTAGTTAATCTCATTACAAAGAAGAAAAGTTTCAAGCGGTTGGGCCCACCTAGCTGCATTCAGAATGCGAGGATTTTGGGCTTGGTAGAACCAGACCCTATGCTAAGACATTTGGAGATTGTGAAATGGCATCCCCTTGATCTCCGTAGCCTTAAGCTCAACTTTACACTGGGTAGATATACAAATCCTTTGCACAACACCAAGAGGTGGAGTGTTGGGGTAGTGAGAAAGAATAATGCAGGCTTTTTTTTTTGGTTACAGGTCTTGCCTGAATGCTACATATCATGAGTTTGCCTGTGCTCAAGCCTTAATTGTAGGTCTGAAGCTCTGTGACAAAGCTAATTTCCCGATTGCAGTCGTTGAGACAGATGATAACAATTTGATTAATTGTGTGGAAAGGAGCCCATCATCCTTGGAGGCTAGATCCATTCATCCGCGTCCTTCAGGAGACTGCAGAAGAATGAGACATTCTTGGTTCACATATTCTGAAGGAGGACAACCGCGTGACAAGGGACTTTGGCCACTGGAGCAGAGCTAGGAATGCCTGGAGATTTTTAGACACCCCTATGCAGCTACACCTTAACTTAGTTTTTGTTTTTGATGTGGTATGAAGTTTTTGATGTGTTCTTAATGTATTTTGATCGATGTATATGATTGTACAGGATGAAATGGTGGTATAAGTATAGTTATCTGGTTTGTTTGTTGTCCTTGGGGCCGGGTTGGACGGTTACTGTCCTTGGTGTGGATTCTTGGGCTACTGAGTTAGCCCCACGATCTACCCTGAGTAAGCGTGCACGTTGGATTTTTTTGTGGATGGGTTGGATGATGTAATCCTTTTATTTGTTTGGCCTGCTACGAGGAGGGCAGGATGAATAGATGACACTCCTGATAATTAAAAAAATAATAACATTTGAGCTGATTTTTCTTCTTCTGAAACTTAACATAGGTGCTGGAGGAGGGTGGGATGAATAGATGACACTCCTGACATATATCTTAGGATCTATTGTTGAATAGGAACATGTTTGTTCATTTTAGCACCCAATTCAGGGTTTCTGGTTTTGGTCCATCTGATCTTTTCATTCAGTGCAAGGCTGCAGGCTTGATTTAAGTCAATACAATTAGTGTAAGTTATTAACAAATAGAAGAGGCTAACAGTGTTGAGATTGTTTGCCAATCATTTGTTCATGTTGGTGTAGAAGTTTATGGCTTGGCTACATCTATATTTGGAACAGAATACCTAAGTTTCAAACATGGATGATAGTAGCTAAACTGCTTTGAATGTTTAACTTGACTAGTTTGTGTCATTACAATGTTACATTACTTGAATTCTATCAGTGAATGGGTTGTATATATATTTTTCCATAATTTCCTCTTACAGATTCTGGTGTTGATCCTGCTGTTGCTGGGTTGCAAGTGACATCAGATGGGAAGCCAAAAATCTTAGACATTGTTGACTGGTATCACATACTTTGCTTTCTAAAGTCACATGTTAATCTCCTATTAAACAGAATGCAGTTGCTCCACTCGTATATCTTATCTATATATTTTATCTGGCAGCACTGGCAGTGGTGATATTGATACCTCCGAGATTGTGAAAGCTGATGCTGATGGCCAGATCATTGGAAAATCTGGTAAAATGCCTGCTACTGTTAAAATTGGATTATGTCAAAAAGTTTATGATCCTTGTATTTTATGCAATTTTTCTGTCAAGAATTATTGCAATAACAGTAAAATTACTGGAGAATCTTGTAAAAGGCCTGTTTGTTCTAAAAACTGGACCATGCCAAAAAGTCCATGATACTGGTTCCTTAATCTTATATATGCTGTTTTTCTGTCAAGATTAATTGCAATTACACCACTGCTTTAAATGTTGATGAGAGGAAAATGTACTTGTATCAGTCAAATTTCATCTAAAATTTATCACTCTTTGGCTGTAAAATGAGATTGTGAATTATATTCTGATCTATTTGTACTCGTAATTTGTTACTTTTGTTGAAAAATACTATTTAAACTGCAGAAATGCTTACTACTTGTTATTTACGTAGATATTACTACCAGAATTGAGGACTGTTAGCATGTCTAGGACTTATATGTAAATGTTAGCGACACATATGGATCGACTTATAAATGTGTTCAATTGCACCTGAGGTCCTGAATCAACTACCAATATGTTCAAGAAGATGATGCTTTAGAGACCTGAAAAATTTATGCTGTGGTTGAGTCCTCTTAACAAAGGAAGCAAACAATCTATTATACTCCTTGTTAGTCACAGACACCTGATGTGTGGACTCCTCACTGGTGTCTTCCCCAATAGGCGTAACATTATCAGATTGGTAGGAAACCATGCAACTCATAACAAGTATCTTTAGTGCGTCCTTTCTGATAACAGTGAACACACACAAGGGGCTGTAACCCAACCCCTAGTAAATCCTCGACCATGACCATGACCACGTGTGTAGAGGGCGTACTGGAGTACTTACTGGTTTTGTGCAGAACCTGACTGACCATAGTAGATGTATCACTGGAGGAAGTGATTGTAGTAGGATCCTGCCTCAAGAACACACATGACACTAGGTTTCTGCCAAGGAAAGAAGTTAAACTTAGCTAAAATCTGATGTCTAACTCACAACACACGATGGAAACCGACCAAGAACTTGATCAATATCATCTGATCTCTATGTGATTGCATCTTTTTGGTATCACTAGAAAGATACTGGCTCCTTACTGTTCCCCGATGAATCATCGGTTAGACGTGTGACTTCCCCAAGGCCCAAAGTATTTGTTGAGAGACCTATTACCACTACAAAAGTCTGTATAAATCAATTGTCATATCAAACATACGCGAGACATTATTGGAGTACATAAGAGGCAGGATATCCCAAAGCGATTTGCATGTTTCAATTTCACTCTCAATTTTCTTTTTTGCATGTTTCAAAGTGATTGGTCATGTGTCCTATATATGTCTCCTTGCTGTTCCACATCCCGCAGAGTAGATTTACGTAATGTTGCTCCCACTGGTATTAGAGGTTGGGGTTTGAACCCTAAAATACTCATCATCATCATCATCATCATCATCATCATCATCATCATCATCTAAGTCTCAGTCCCAACTATGTTGGGGTCGGCTACATGGATCCTTCGTTTCCATTTAGGTTTATCATGGGCCATATTCTGGTTGAGATGTAGAGATTCACAATCTCTCTTTATAAGCTCGTCCCATGTTAATTTAGGCCTTCCTCTTCTTCTATTTATTGTGCTTGACTCAATATCATTGCTTCGTATAGGCGCATTAGTCGGTCTGCGTGGCACATGTCCGTGCCATTTGAGTCAGCCCTCGCGCAACTTGTCCTCAATGCTCGCCACCCCCACTTTATTCTTGATATAGCTATTTCTCAGGCGATCTCATTTGTCTTCCCACACATCCATCTTAGCATACACATTTTATTAACATTCATCTTGTTGAGACCTTGTTTCTTCACCGCCCAACATTCACTCCCTTAGAGCATGGCTGGCCGTATAGCTGTTCTATAAAACTTACTTTTTAACTTGAGAGGGATCTTCCGATCACATAATACTCCAGTTACACTCCTCCATTTCAACCATCCTGCAGTGATCCTGTGACAAATGTCATTTTGGACATCCCCATCTATTTGAATAATAGAACCCAAGTAACGAAATTTATCACACATTGGTATATCTACTCCGTCCAACTTGACTCCATCATTCACACATCGAGATTGGCTGAAATTGCAATGCATATACTCAGTTTTGCTCTTGCTAATCATCAAGGTTGTCAGACTCGAATGGGTCAGTGAACCGGTGAGGCCTCTGGTTCCCGGTTCACTGGTTCAACCAGTGGTCTGATCGGTTCAACCGGTGACGTCACTTATAGTTTAAAAATATATCACTAATAGTTTTAAAATATATAAATTTCTTTGATACTCATAAAAAGTATCCCTGCAAAAGTTATGAAACATGAATAATAGCACAACTACTCACAATAACTTTATAAACAGACCAAATAATAAATATTATTCTATTTATGGACATTTATATACCGACTCTTATATAGTATACAATATTAATTAAATAAAATTAGCATCAACAATACATTTACTTGCTACGTGAGAGAACCGGACGGTTGGGCTAAAACCGGACTGGTTCACTGGTTCAACCCGTCGGTTCTCCGGTTTGATGCCAGTCAGACTTCATTTTCGGCTTTGGGAGGGGATCGACCCGGTAGAGTGACCGGTTCAACCGGTCCAACCAACCGGTCCGGTTTGGTTTTGATAACCATGCTAATCATCAATCCATTTGATTCCATTGCATTTCTCCAACGTTCAACTTTATCATTCAATCCATCTTTAGTTTCGTCAATCAAAACAATGTCATCAGCAAACAACACACACCAAGGAATATCCTCTTGAACATTCTTTGTCAAATGTCAACTCATCCATAACAAGAACGAACAGATATGAGCTAAGTGTGGATCCTTGGTGTACCCCAACTGTGATAGGAAAAGTTGGTGTCTCTCCTCCAGGAGTCTTCACACTTGCAGTAGAGCTATCATACATGTCTTTGATCAAGTCAATGTATTGGATTGGCATACTCTTTTTCTTCAAAACCATCCACAACACTTCTCTGGGTACTCGATCATAAGCCTTTTCCAAATCAATAAACACCATATGAAGATTTTGAACCCTAAAATACAATGAGAAGAAAACATATGCCTTTGTCAGGAGCGACTAAGCCATTGCTTCTCTTTACGGTCCCTACTGTTGCCGTCTTGCAGGTTGCACCCAAGGGGTTGACTAGATGTAACTGGATGTTGACTACGTTGCTGTAGTCTACTAGCCAGACAGTCATCTGCCAACCCCTTAGTTATCAAGGCACCCCAAGCTAGGCGCCTAGCCTATTACGTGCATTATGTGGGCGTCTAAGGCCTTTTAGGGCCAAATTAAACCATTTAAAGGTTAAATTAACATGGATCAAGTCTGGATTTGGTCAAATTAGATAGTCTTGAGTCAATTTATGGTTGAAATAGGTCTGATTTAGGCAAAATCAGGTCAAATTTTGGAAAATTAGGGGAAATCACGTCTGATTTGGGTCAAATTGGTAAGTCATCATAGCTTGTTTGTTAAACAAAAATTACTACATTATGTCTGTTGTTCTTGCTTCTTTTTCTCTTCTTTTTTAACCTTTCTCCTGCATTTTATTCCGAAATCCTTCTGCTGCTGCGTTTTTTTGTGAGTTTTTCCTCCTATATCCTCTTTATAAATTCTGTTTTCTTCTAATCCTCTTTCACATCATCTATGCTTCGTAATGTTGCTGATGTTGTACTTTCTATTTTCTCTTTTACATCATCTGTTCCTCATGATGTTGTTGCTGTTGTTAATATTTCTTTTCTTTTCTTTCGCATCCTCCATTTCCTCTCTATTGAGCTACAACCTCTTCCACCATTTTTTTCCTGTTTTCTTTTATTTCTTTTCTACATCTCCTGCTCCAATTGTTGTTGCAGGCTTGTTGATAATACTTCCCTTTTTTCTTCCTACTACCATCTCCTGCTACTGCTTTCATAGCCTCATTCTGCCCTCCTTTTATGTTTCCTATATAGTATTGTATGTAGTATATATGTATAATAAGAAGCAAATTAACATACTGAAAAAAATACAAAAACAAAAAAACGCCCAGAACAGCCTAGGCAGGCTAGGCGCCCCTTGGGACATGCTGACCGCCTAGCCGCCTTGACAACTATGGCAGGCCATCATTAGCCCATCTGACCTCCATCATATGCTTAAGGACTCAAACGCCGTCATCTGGTTCAGAGGGCGTCACCTCCAAGCCCACCTGGTCTGTCGACCCTTCTTGTCCCAGTCCACACAAATCACTAGTACATCGGAGCCCTGAGTTCCCTTGTCTACTAGCTTCTGGTCTATTGGCCTATACTAGTGGCTTCTCAAGTTCGCTTGTCCGCCGACCTCCCTGCTCATCTGGTCCTAAGCAGGTCGGCTTCTTCTACAGTGGCGTTAATCTGTTTTAGAATGATGGGAAACTAGTTGAAGGTGAATCCTCATGGATAAAGTGCACTGGAGAAGAGATACGCCCTTGGGGGCCAAATTTTTTTGGTATCTCCAAAAATTGATGAACTTTGTTTGACCAAAGCACTGAGGCTGTTTATGTGCAATGAACAAATACAATGCCATTAATTAAAAGGTTTTTGGATTCTTTTAGGAGTCTCCTAATGTATCTATTTTTGATAGGATTTTTAAATTAAAAGGAAGGTGTTGTGATGATGCGGAGAATCTTAAATTTGGCTACTGTCGGTTGAAAGAATAGCTTCAGGATCTGAAGCTGCGCTTATCTGAAGCAGGAGGGTCATCACTAGCTCCCCTCCCTCCCAACCACATGCTGGAACGGAACCCCTAAAGTGGCTCTTTTGATGATGTAACAAAGTTGAGACAATTTCATAGATAGTGAGCAAGGGCCATCATGGAATATGGTAGTGGAGGTGGTAGTTGCTGCCACTAGAGGAGTGTCGTACAGTCTTATGGGATGGTTATGATGTTGGGTAGTGGCCTATGCCCAGCAGTAGCACTTGAAGTGGTTCGGAGTGAGTCATTGAAAGAGAGAGAGATGTGGCAGCTAGGGCACATGTTGGATCTGCTTTGATGCTCTCTCTCACAAATGGTCACCCGGTATGTAATATAAGAAAGAACTACAGATAAAGAGATGAATAAAAATTAAAGAGAAGGAATTCCTGAAATCTCACTAGTTTCCTTGTATAAGCAAAAAACCAGTCATCTATATTCATTGTTTTTTTTCCTTCTAATATACCCTACAAGGACAAAAGTGAATTCAGCTTTCCTATTTGAACAAGTGCTAAGAGAATTTGCAAGTCACAACTGTTAAAGTAAGTGTCTATATTAGTCTATTAGTTAAATAGGCTAATTAGTTTAGTGGGCCTTTATATTCCGGCCCGTCTAGTTTAGATTACTTGGGACACAAGTCTCAGGGTTTCTCCCTTGCTCCTATATATAGGACAGGGGTGTCCAGTCTTTGTATCAACCACAATCTATTCTATTCAATCAATCTTATATTTTCACAACAACATTTGAAAATACCCCCTGAGCAATGTAAATAGATGCCTGGATAATGTCAAGTTGATACGGGAAATAAATCTACATGGAACCTTGGCCGTAAAGCCATAGTCACAGATAGAACTTGGAATTTGTTAGTTCGAGATACAAAAAGTTGATCTTGGATGTTATGTGAGTTTTCGGAAAAAACATAAATGCAAAGGATCTAATCATGACAATATTGGAATCAATTTCTATATATTCATAATAATTCCATATACATACTATTTTTTCAATTACCTGATGATCCTAACACATTATGAAAATCAAAACATTCAAATGTTTACAGATAAGAGAGATGACAGAATAGATTGTGCCAATCTTCCATTTATATTAATACAACTGAAATTCAGAGAATATAGATTATTGCAAGAATACTGCAAAGTAAATGTGAATTTATAATTATTCTGGGAATGATATATGCATATTTGTACTTCTAGGGAATCAGGAGCTGTTAGATGCACTCATGAAAAGGTCAAGTAATAGGCATGAATACCGGATAAATTGTTACTTTGCATAGAGGGAAGGACTGAAAGGGAGTGTCATGTATAATTGTATAGTGCTTTATATTCGTTGTTGGTCCTTGTCAACTTCTCATTTTTACAGTGATAAACGTCCCTCTCAGATCCATTGGGTCATACATACTACTGGTTGTGGTAACACCATCCTTACAATAGGCCTTCCCATTCAGTTATAGGATCAGATCATACATACTACAGTTTCCCAACACCATGTTTTTACAAAATACAATCCACAGCTTTCTGGCATCCTCCTAGGCTCTGAAGGAGGTTCCCAAAATATGGGCAAGAAGGTCCTTCAATGGACTACGTGGGTGCCTAGGGCCTTTAGGCCTCATTTAATTCATTTTAAGGGTGAAAGTCTGATTTAGATCAGATTAACATCTTAGGGTCGAATGAGGTTGTGAAAGGTATTGGGCCAGAACGATACCCGACTGGGACGGGTTCCTCTTTATTATATAGAGAAGGAATATATACATGCTAGACTCGACATATAGATGGAATAAGAAAGAGGTACATAAATACATAAGTACACACATAAGAAGTTATTTCTAGCACCCCCCCCCCCTCAAGCTGGAGTATACAGGTCATGCGTGCCCAGCTTGGAACTCATATAATAAAAAACTGACGGTATAAGTGGCTTGGTGAATATATCTGCCACTTGTTGTCCAGTACGAACGTAAGGAGTCTGAATCTTCCTAGAAAACACTAAATCACGATCAAAATGGCAATCCACGTCAATGTGCTTAGTACGCTCATGAAACACTGAATCGCTGGCAATGCGGATGGCTGCTTGATTATCACACATAAGAGAGATAGGTGTCTCAACAGGTACTCCCATTTCAGACAGAATAGACATGACCCACTATAAGATGTGTCATTGCTCGATACTCAACCTTTGTGCTAGATCGTGCTACCACATTTTGCTTCTTGTTTCTCCAAGTCACTAAATGTGACCCAAGAAACACACATTAGCCAGAGGTAGACCGCTTGTCTCCAACATCTCCTACCCGATCTGCATCAGTATAACTAGTGAGCTACAACAGGGTATGTGTAGGACTTTTCTTAGTAAAGTAGGTAAGACCCTTTCCTGGTGATCCTTTAGGACACGTTTGGTTACCTGGATTTTACCGTATTGGATTGTATTTTGGACTCCAGTTCAACAAATTTTATGTTTGGTTTGCGGGATTGGAGAAATTTGGCTAATCCCGGGATTTTCAGATAGAATAGGAATCCCACATTTTGGTCTCCATTAAAATTCTCCCCGACGCCAAAATCCATCATGGGCAAGACAACTGACATGAAAAAAAATAAATTCCACACTTACAAAATCCAGCAAACCAAACATAAAATTTTACGTTGTGGGATTTTGAGAATGCAACATTTCAGTAATGCAGGATGGACAAAATACAGGATCTCAGTAAATCCAGTTAACCAAATGTGCCCTTAATGTAACATAGAATCCAGGTAACTGTCATCCAATGTGACAGTTTTGGCGCACTCATAATTTGGCTAACAACTCCCACAACATATGAAATGTCAGGTCGTGCAACTGTCAAATAAATCAGTTTCCCCACAACCTTCTATACTTTGTTGTATCAGAAAAATCAATATCCTCAGAAATAGATGCCTTTATATGATAATCCATAGGCGTGGAGACCGGCTTGCATTGTGTCATGCCTGTCTGTGCAAGTAGACCCAAAACATACTTTCTCTGAGAGAGATTTATGCCCTTCTTGGACCGTAAAACTTCTATTCCAAGAAAATATCAAAGATTGCCCAAATCTTTTGTCTGAAATTGTGTTCGTAACCACTCCTTGAGCTGAGAAATGCCAGAATAATCGTCACCTGTAATGACAATATCATCTACATAGACTGCTAGAATAATAGTACCACTTGACGATTTATACACAAATAAAGAATGATTATTAGAGGACCGTTTGAACCCAAACTATAGAAGAGAGACACTAAATTTGTCAAACTATGCTCGTGGAGACTGTTTCAACCCATATAAGGATTTCTTCAACTTGCACACCTTCTGACACTCCCCCTGAGCAACATAACCGGGAGGTTGATCCATATAAACTTCCTCAAGAAGATCACCATGAAGAAAAACATTCTTGACACCTAGTTGAAGTAGAGGCCAATCATAATGAGTAGCAACAGAAATAAGGATCCACACAAAATTGAGCCGAGCAACTAGTGAGAAGGTCTCAGAGAAATCCACGCCATCTGTCTGAGTATACCCCTTTGCCACCAACCGGGCCTTCAAGTGATCAATAGAGCCATTCAGTTTTTGTTTAATAGTATGAACCCCACGACAACCTACAACAGACTTCCCGGACGGAAGATCCACCAAGTCCCAGGTGGAATTCTCATAAAGAGCAGCCATCTCACTATCCATAGCCTTTTTCCAACCATCATGTTTGGCGGCCTCTGTCTAAGAACGAGGAACAACTGTGGATACAAGTTGAAGAGCAAACGCGCAGGGTGCTGGTGTAAGATGAGACAAGCAACATACACATGAGAGTGGATGGCGTATAATACAAGATCAAACACCTTTACAAGCTGCAATAGGAAGGTGCAAATCTGCAACAGAAGCATCAAGAGAACTCTTAGTATGAGCAGGTACCTCAGGAGTATCGGACGATGATGAGCCAACCTGATGGACTGATGTCATTACATCCTCTGGATGGTGCCCTGCTCGCCTAGCGTAAACTAGTGGAAAATGATCAATAGGTGGTGTAGACGACTGTGGTGGTATAGAGGTTTATGGAAAACTCTCATCGCATGACGCAGGAAGCAGTGGCTCTCTCTCACTCTCAAAGATATGGTCACTCACATGGATATGCTCCCCCTTACTCTGGACACTGTGAACAAAGAATGGGGTGGACTCATGAAAGGTAGCGCCAGGCGACACAAACGTACTATGAAGACGAGGACAATAACATTTGTATCTCTTCTGTGTGGGGGAATATCCCAAAAAGACGTTACGAACTGCGCGAGACAACATGTCAGTACGTGAATCAAACACATGAACAAACATAGTGCAAGCAAAGACACGAAGGGAAACAAGAAAAGCTTGCTCATCTGGTCGTAACACAGAAAAAGGGGTGGCCCCTCGTAAGACGGGTGACAATTGACAATTAATAAAAAATCAAGCAGTGAGAAGAGCATTAGACCAATATTTCTTCGGTACAAACATCTAAAAAAGGAGAGTGCATGTTACGTCAAGAAGATGGCGGTCTCATTCTGTTGAGGTGTGTGAGGACATGTTTCTTGATGTACCATGCCAATAGAATTACAAAAATTAGAGACAACCATCTGAACATATTCTAAGGCGTTATCTGTACGGAGAATCTTGATATGGGCATCAAACTGAACTTTTTATTAATTGGTAAAAAGTTTGAATGATAGACACGACTTCATCTCGTGACTTAAGTAAGTACACCCAAGTCATGCGAGAAAAGTCATCAATGAAAGTAAGAAAATAATGAAAGCCATTATAACTTGGCTCTTTAATAGGACCCCAAACATTATGGATTATATCAAAAGGACGATTTGAGCGTTTAACAACACGACTTGGAAATGAATACGATGATGTTTGCCTAGTTGACACGACTGACACTCTAAGGACTTTACGGATGCTATGCTTTAAGTACAAAGACGGATGCCCATAGAGACAATGTCATTGTAAGGGAGAGCAGTTGAAGGCGGTAGATGGGATCTGACGAGCTCGGCGACCACCTTCAAAGAAGTAGAGATCACCTTTCCTAGATTTCCCACCAATCGTCTTCCAACTCCTGGGATTTTGTAACACAAAAAACGAGTCTCCAAAGATTACTAAGCATCTCAAAGAGTCAACCAACTTAGCAACAAACATTAAATTGAAAGGAAAGTCTGGTACATAATGTACAGATCGTAGAGTCAAATCAGATGATGCTTGTACAGTTCCACAAGACTGTACTCGCCTGATAGATCCATCAACAAGGGTTACCGAAGAATATGAGATATAAGAGTCAGAAGACATGAGCATAGATTGTATATCCGTCATATGCTGAGAGGCCCCGAAATCCACCACCCATGTAGAGGTTGGATGCGAAGCAACAAGCGAAGTCCCTTAGTTACCTGTATCTGAGACCAAGTTGACGGAAGCGGAAGAGCCAAAGGAAGCTTGTTTAGTACCCTAAAGGAGACGATCATATTCCTCCTTTGAAATGGTAACATTTGGTTTAGAAGTGCCAGATGAAGAGGTACTTGTATAATGTGCAGCGCCAATCGGGGGTAGACCATGCTTAGAATAGCATTTGTCCTCTGTATGTCTTAGTTTCCAACAGAAAGAACATTTAAGACGAGAACGTCATCCACGTCCTGTGCCACACCGAACTCCTCTGACTGTAGCAACAATAGAGGCATGATTCTTAGAAGGTTGTCCTCCTAAGGTAGCAGATACAGACTCGAAGGAGGATTGCTGGATTCTCGCAAAAGCTTCTTCAAGACTTGGCAGTTATCTTTGGCAAGAATGACACTTCTAGAAGGAGCATATACTGGATTTGATCCAGATAGGAATCATGCTGTCACCAAGTCATCCCTATCTTTCATCTGGTCATCAGTCTTTAATGGCTGATAGAAGCGAATCTCCTAAGAGAGGATTGTATAGCGCTGAAATAATCCTCCAAAGAATGGTTATCTTGTCTTTCTGCAAAGAGACAGTCATATACAGTATATAGACGGAGAGGATTCTTCTCATGGGCGAAGTGTTTCTTTGCAACATCCAATACTTGTTTTGCTGTGGGATAAAACGTGAACCTAGACACAATTTGTGGTTTCATGCTATTCCACAACCAGGACTTCATTAACCCATTATGTTTCCGCCATGTAGAATAGTCTTTGCTAGTTTCATTAGGAGGTTCTTTCTCAATAAAGTCCACCTTCTTTCGAGACTCGAGAACCATATAGATAACATTCATCCAAAGGAGATAGTTCTGTGAGTTGAGCTTCACTAAGTAATTTGGGACTGATCATTGTATACAATTGTACTTGGCATAGCAGGCTTTTCGTCCCCCATGATTGATCAGAAAAGAAGAGAGTTGACAAAGCGACGCATGCTATCTGCAACACGTCGTGCAGAGAAGTGCGACGTCATGTAGGAAGACAATACGCCGTTTAGAAAAGTGTCCACGCCGTGTAACTCTAGGCAGACGAAAAGGTCAAACAGTCTGCAACATGTCATGTGACACACTAACACAGTGCGTGGGGTCACTGGATGGAAAGTCACAGACGTCGTGCACTACACCGTGCAGGGGAGTGACATGTCGTGTTTGTGGGAGGCGTAAGATCCAGTTGATGTTGACACACCGTGTCTCTGATTGACACACCGTGTAAAGTGTCGAGATGAGCAAATTGACGGGAATTTGCGTCGCCAATCTGAGGGAATTCTCCAGGAAGACGCACCAGGGAATTGCTGAGAGAAAATATACCCGGGAAGACCTCCGGGAGGGTGATAGGAATTAGCGCCCGTTGTTAATAGATTATGCCAAACTGATGCCTCAACAACCTGAAGACCTTTAGGCACTCATCCACGTATGGGGATCACATGGAGAGGAGAGAGACAGAGAAGGAAGACCTTCCTCCTCTTCTACTAGATATAACGAGCGATCCTCCCCTTCTCCTTCAAGCATCCACAATGATGCGAGTGGGAGAAAGGAGAATCAACCGACGACGACGAGTGCCGAACCGGCGACGACTGTGGCGCGGGAGAGAAAGGAAGAGAGGAAGGAGGAGGCAACAGCTAGGGTTTCTAGCCCAAGGTTTGCTCTGATACCATGTGAAAGGTATTGGGCCAGAACGATACCCGACTATGATGGGTTCCTCCTTATTATATAGAGAAGGAATATTTACATACTAGACCCAACAGATAGATGGAATGAGAAAAAGGTATATAAATACATAAGTATAGAAATAAGAAGTTATTTCTAACAGAGGTAAAATTCGATTTTATTTAATTCAAGCCAGGTATGTTTGGGTCTAATTAGGTCTAGTTGGGCTAGATTAGGTCTTACTTTCCTCTAATTAGGCGTAACTTGGCAAGTAGGTCTACTTTTGTTCAATTTTAGATATATTAGGATTTAGGGCAAAGTAGGTCTAGTTAGTCCTAATTAATCTATCATCATGATCATCATCTAAGCCTCAATCCCAACCATGTCAGGGTCGTCTACATGGATCCTTCATTTCCAATCAGCTTTGTTATGGGTCATACTCTAATCAAGGTGTGAAGATTCAAAATCTCTCTTTATAAGCTCTTCCCAAGTTAATTAGGTCTGCCTCTGCATCTTTTAATTGTGCTTGACTCAATAACCTTACTTTGTATAGGTGCATTTGTCGGTCTGTGTTGCACATGTCCATACCATCTTAGATGACCCTCATGCAAGTTGTGCTCAATGCTCACCACCCCTTCTTTGTTCTAGATATCTTCATTCTTTAAAAAATCTTTTTTCCCATACATCCTATTAACGATCGTATGCAACAATGCATCGGTAGGGATAGACTACATACCTCTTCCCTTTTATTAATAGAAGCATTGGGACAATTACATAGAGGTCCAACAGATAAAAGAAATTACATAACAGAAATAAACTGAATATAAAATAGGTACATTAACACTCCCCCTCAAGCTTGAGTGTACATATCGTGTATGCCCAACTTGTTACTAAGACTCTGAAAAGCTGTTGGACTCAATGGCTTTGTGAGAACAGAGGCAAGTTGATCTTCAGATTTGACATGAGGAGTCACAACCTTTCCATTCTCGATATGATCTCTGATGAAGTGGCAGTCAACTTCTATGTACTTGGTGTGTTCATGGAAGATTGGGTTTTCGACAATATATATTGCAGCTTGATTATCACATTTGAGCTCTATAGGAGACAACACCAATTTTTTTTTAACTCAGCAAGCACAAATTGAACCCATTGCAATTCACAACAAGCATGAACCAAAGCTCTATACTTAGCCTCCGTGCTAGAACGTGCCACAACATACTGCTTCTTGCTTTTCCACGTGATAAGGTGATTTCCTAAAAAAGTACCAATATCCTGACGTGGATCTCGTCATTCAGATTACCAGCCGATCTGCATCTGCATAGCAGTAAGAACAAGAGTAGACACACGAGTCTCAAGTCTATAATGGGTGATCTCTTTCCCAAGTGCACCTTTTAGATATCTAAGAATACGACAAACTGTTGTCTAATGTGACTGCTGTGGTGAGCTCATATACTGACTCACCACCCCTACAACAAAGGAAATATCAGGGCGAGTGACTGTCAAATATATCAACTTACCAACAATCTTCTTATAATATCCCGGACTTGAATAATCAATATCATCAGTCTTCTCCTTCACATGATAGTCCATAGGAGTAGACATTGGCTTGGATTCACTGATACTTGTCTCACGAAGTAAATCCAACACATATTTCCTTTGAGACAAATTAGTACATGCATGAGATCGAAGTACTTCAATGCCCAGAAAATACCTCAGTTTGCCCTGATCCTTTGTATAAAAGTGCCTCTGCAATCCTTCTTTCACACGGATATGCCTGTTGAATCATTGCCATGTGATAACTATATCATCAACATATACTGCAATAATAAGAAACCCAACAGAAGAACTATAATAGAATAAGGAATGATCAGTCACAGAACATGAGAAGCCCATTTGTAATACAACATCACTGAACTTGTCAAACCAAGCTCGAGGAGATTGTTTCAATCCAATCTACTTACCTTCTGACACTCCCCCTGAGCAACAAAACCAGGAGGTTGCTCCATGTACACTTCTTCATGTAAATCACCATTTAGGAAGGCATTCTTGACATCAAGCTGAAATAGAGGCCAGTCAAAGGTATTAGCCAGGGAAATAAGAATCCGAGCTGAATTCAGATGAGCCACAGGTGAAAAAGTCTTAAAGAAATCAACCAACATATGTCTGAGTGTAACCTTTTGCCACTAGTCTATCCTTCAATCTTTCTACTGAACCATCTGGATTGTGTTTCACTGTGAATACCAATCGACAACATACAACATTCTTGTCTGTAGGTAAGTCAGTAAGTTCCCAGGTGTCTTTCTGGAGAAGAGCAAACATTTAAGATCGCATTGTCTGTTTCCAACCAATATCCTTCATAGCTTCAATATGATTCTTTGGGATAACCCCAGAGACAATCCCAAGAGCAAAGGTATGAGCCTGCTTAGATAATTTTGACAAACAACAAACACTCACAATAGGATTGGGAGTAGTACATGAACGAATACCTTTGCGAACAACAATGGGAACATCAAGATCAGATGGTTCTTCAGGAATCTCTGGAGAAGAGGAAGATGGGGAAGGCTGATGGATTGGAGCCTCTACCTCATCATGGTCTTGCCTGCTACGTCTGTGATATACCTGTGAGTATTGCTAAATTGGAGTAACATCTGCAGGCTGCTCTTCTTGAATTATATTATATTAAGGAATGATAGGTGGCACTCTCTCACTTTGTTGTGGTGGTGGCACTCTCTCACTGATTTTTGATGGTGGCACTCTCTCACTCAATTGCTCCCCCTTATTGCAAACACTAGAGAAATATGGAGTGGTCTCATGAAAAGTTACATCCCTTGACAAACATACGACGAAGACTGGGACAGTAACACTTGTAACCCTTGCTGGGGTTGGAGTAACCAAAAAAGAGTCCTAATCGACCTAGGAGACAATTTATCAGCTTTAGGGTCAAAATTGTGGACAAAGGAAGTCCAACCACACCTTGAGGGGAACAAGAAATCGCAGATCATTAGGACGTAGGACAGAAAAAGGAGTACGTCCTTGAAGAACAAAAGAAGGCTGCCTATTAATGAGAAAACATGCAGTAGTGAAGCATCTGACCGAAATTCTTTAGGGACATTGGATTGAAACATAATTGTCCTGGCAATATCAAGAAGATGGCGATTTCCCTCTCAGCTACCCCATTTTGTTGAGTGTGAGGACAGGATGTACGATTTATCATCCCAACCGAATTACAAAAATCAGCCGCAACATTTTGAACATATTCCAAGGCATTATCATACTGAAGAATTTTAATATTGCAATCAAATTGGATTTTTATTTCTTGATGAAAATGCTTGACAATGGAAAGCACAGACTCTCGACTCTGCAACAAATAAATCCATGTCATGCGAAAAAAATCATCCACAAAAGAAATAAAATAGCGGAAGCCATTTTAACTGCTTTCTTTTACAGGACCCCAAACATCACTATGAACTAACTTAAAGGGACGAAGAGCCCGTTTATTGACACGGCTGGGATACGACATCCTATGATGTTTCCTCAACTGACAGGAGTGGCACTCTAATGAAGACACTTGTGATAAATCCGATTTTAACTTCCAGGGAGAGCCGCTCAAAAGGATAGCATGAGCAGGAGCAGATACTTGACGAGGCAGACTTTCACCATGGAAGAGGTAGAGATCACCTTTCCTAGGCCCCCACCAATCATCCTCATACTCTTGAGATCCTATCATAAAAACAAGAAGGTCCAAATGTCACCGTACATTTCACAATATCAATCAATTTTGCAACAGAAAGAAGATTAAATGGAAATGCAGACACATAATGTACATATTTAAGATCAATTCTAGGAGTCGGAGAAACAAATCCACTGGCTAGCACTCTCCTCACTGAACCATCTGCTAATGTCACAGACTGGTGAGGAATCTGTGAGTCAATGGAATGAAGCAGTGTCCTCATACCAGTCATGTGATGTGAAGCTCCAGAGTCAACCACCCATGAAGAAGTTGAACTGGAAGCCAGTAAAGAAGTAGCCTGATTACCAGTAGTAGGTGCCAAGTTGGCTGAGAAGAAGAAGATGATCCCAAACTCAGATGCTGAGTAGCTAGAACAAATTTATCATATTCCTCCTTGGTGAGTGTGATGCCAGAACTCGAAGCAGGAGTCTCAAAAGACTCAGTAGTGCCAATAAAGTTGGCTGTCACTACGGGTGGTGTAGAAGGTCTACTATGCGTCTTCCAACATTTCTCCACAGTGTGTCCCATACGGCCACAAAAGGTGCACTTTGGTTGTGTGCCACCTCCTCGGCCTGTACCTGTACGACCTCTTGGAATTGCAACAACTATTGAAGCATGGGATTCTTTAGGAGATGTAACAACTATAGAATCAACTGGTTCAAAGTTGGATTGCATAACCCGTGAGTGAGCTTCTTCTAGGCTGGGAAGTTTGTCAGAAGCTAAGATAACACTGCAGGCTGAACTGAAGGACGAACTTAGACCGGATAGAAATTTTGTAGCAATCAATTATCTCTATCTTTGACCTGTTCTTAGACGGTCGCTGGATGATAGAAACTCGGTTCTTGAGCAATGGCCTGAATTACCCAAAATATTCTTCCAAAGGCTTGTCTTCCTTTCGTTCTACAAGCAACTAGTCATATATCATGAACTGGTGAAGAGCATTCTTCTCTCGAGAGTAATGTTCTTGACTGCATCCCATGTCTCTTTAGCAGTGTAGAACATAAACCTAGCAGCAATTCCAGGTTCGATGCTCTTCTATAGCCATGTCTTCACCAGACTGTTGTGACACTTCTATTCTGCATAGCCTTTGTCAGTAGTCGCAGGGGGATCAAATTCAACATGTTTTATCTTGTCTCGGGATTCCAACACTGTATGGATAACATTCATTCATAAGAGATAATTCTTCCCTTTCAGAATGATGGAAGAGATAGGTGACATCTCTTTGTAGATAATTGATGCCTTAGTGTCCTCCATGATTCAACAGAAAGATAGTGACCGAGTGATACACGTCACACGAAGAACTGAGTAACGGAAGGATACACGTCACATCGGAAAAACCAGATGCGTGTCTGACACATCCACAACCTCAAATTGAAATTGCCTAATCACACATGGAGAGATGTGATTAGGAATTTCCTACGTAGTAGCAGACCCTTCAGTTTGGGATTTAATAACCCATCGAATTAACCAAAGGACCCTGCAACAACAACCTTCAGAACTTGCTGGCAGTGACTCCTGCTGGCTTTGGTGCCAACGGTAACCGCTGCTGCCCTTGGCACCGATGGTGACTGCTGTTGGCCTTGGTGCCGACGACGGTTAATACTGGCCCTGGGGGCGCCGACGGTGGTTGCTAGCCCTTGTGTCGGCGGCTGCTGCTGCGGGCTAAGGAGCCAACGACGACTACTACTTCTCTGTCTAGCGACCACTGTGGGCTAAGGAGCCAGCGGCGGCTGCTGCTTACGGACAGAGAGGAGGCGAAGAAGACGCAGGGTTTCCCTAGGAGCGTAGCCGCTCTGATACCATGTTAACGATTGTATGCCGCAAAGCTGCATGCAATGCAGCGGTAGGGATAGAGTACATACCTCTTAATAGAAGCGTTGGGACAATTACATAAAAGTCCAGCAGATAAAAGAAATTACATAACACAAATAAACTGAATATAAAATAGGTATATTAACACTTCCATCTCAACATACACATTTTGGCCACATTCATCTTGTTGATACCTTGTTTCTTCACTGCCCAACATTCACTCCCATATAGCATGACCGCTCGTATAACTGTCCTATAAAACTAACATTTTAATCTAAGAGGGATCTTCTGGTCACATACTATTCCAATTGCACTCCTTAATCTCAACCATCGTGCTGTGATCCCGTGACAAACATCATCTTGAGCATCACCCTCCCTTTCAATAATAGACCCCAAATAACGAAACTTATCACATTGTGGTACATCCATTCCATCCAGCTTGACCTCACCATTCACAATTCTAGATTGGCCAAAATTGCAATGCATATATTCAATTTTGCTTCTACTGATCATAAATTCGTTAGATTCCAACGTATCTCTCCAAAGTTCAACTTTATCATTCAATATATCTTTTCTTTCATCAAACAACACAATATCATCAACAAATAACATGCAACAAGGAATACCACCTGAACATGCTTTGTCAACTCATCCAACAAGAACGAATAGTTATGGGCTAACGTATTGGATGTGCACACCCTTTCCATGTGTTAATATATTTCATATTTATTCTATGTTTTAATTTCTATATCCTACTGGACCTCTATGTAAATTATCCAGTTTCTCTTATTAATACAAAGGGAGAAGGCCTATGGCCTCTCTCAACGCTGCATTGCACGTTGCATTACGGCACCACATTTCACATGGTACCAGAGCAAGGTTTCTAACCTAACCCTACCCAGCCATCACAACCCAGCGCCGCCGCCGGTCGGCCGGCCGCCAACCTTCCCCGGCAGCCAGTGCGAACAGTAAATCCGGCGGTGAACAGTACGCGACGTGAACTGTACGGTGGGGGTGAATAGTGATTCCTGCGTGAACAGAGCACGTCGCCAACCTTCCCCGACTGCCGGCCCAAAGCGGGCGGAGCACCCGTCTCTCGGGCCAGGCGTCGTAGCCGCCGTCCCCCCTTCTCTTCTATCTCCGGATCGTCGGGTCCTTCGGTTGATCCAACGAATTTCTAAATCCCAAACCGGAGGGTCCGTAAGAAATTCCTAATCACATCTCCTTCATGTGTGATTAGGGAATTTCAGTTGGGGGCTGTGGATGCGTCAGATACGCATCTGATCTTGTGATGTGGCGTGTATCTCCCCGTCACCCATATCTTCTTGTGACGTGTATCAATCCGTCACTCTTCTTCTCGTCAAATCATGGAGGACACAAAGACATCTACCGTCTACAGTGAGATGTCTCCTATCCCCTCCATCAAGCTGAACGGGAAGAATTATCTCTTATGGATGAATGCTGTCCATACTGTATTGAAGTCACGCGACAAGGCGAGACACGTTGATTCTGATCCTCCTGCACTTACTGACAAAGGCTATGCTGAATGGAAGCGTCATAACAGTCTGGTGAAGACTTGGTTGTAGGCGACCATGGAACCTGGGATTGCCTCGAGGTTCATGTTCGACACTACCGCCAAAGAGATCTGGGATGCAGTGAGAAACATTATTCTCAAGAGAAGAATGCGCTTCGTCAGTTCATGATATATGATCGCCTGTTTGTAGAACGACAGGGAGAGAAACCTTTAGAAGAATACTTTGAAGTGATTCAAGGTATTGCACAAGAGCTGAGTTTCTATCATCCAATAACTTTCTAGGAGCAAGTCAAAGACAAAGATGACTTGATTACAACAAAATTCTTGTCTGGTCTGAGTTCTTCATGCGGTTCAGCCCGCAGTGTTAGCTTATGATAAACTTCCTAGCTTGGAAGAGGCCTATTCAAGAATTTTAAAGGCAAATTTTGAACCTGTTGATCCTACCGTAGTCTCATCTCAGGGAGATTCTCATGCTTCTGTAGCTGTTGCAGTGAGAGGATTGACATGTATGGGCCGAGGACGTGGAACTCGCCCTAAGTGTACTTTCTGTGACAAACCTGGACACAGTTGAGAAATGTTGGAAGAAGCATGGTCGACCTGCTGCACCACCTGTGGGAGCAACAAACTATGCTACCACTACTGAGTCTACTGAGCCTCCTGCTTTAAGTTCTGGTCCTTCTGGCATTACACTCACCAAGGAGGAATATGATAGATTTATTCTGGCTACTCAGCATCTGAGCTTGGGATCATCATCTTCAGCCAACTTGGCGTCTACCACTGGTAATCAGGCTACCTCTTTATTGACTTCTGGTTCTACTTCATCATGGGTCGTTGACTCTGGAGCGTCACAACATATGACTGGTATGAGGAGACTTCTTCATTCTATTGACTCACATATTCCTCACAAATCTGTAACAATAGCAGATGGTTCAGTGAGGAGAGTGTTAGCCAGTGGATCTGTTTCTCTGACTCCTGGAATTGATCTTAAATCCGTACATTATGTGCCTGCTTTTCCTTTTAATCTTCTGTCTGTTGTTAAGTTGATTGATACTGTGAAATGTACGGTAACTTTTGGACCTTGTTTTGTATTACAGGATCTTAAGAGTATGAGGACGATTGGTGGGGGGCCTAGGAAAGGTGATCTCTACCTCTTCCACGGTGACAGTCTGCCTCGCCAAGTGTCTGCTCCTGCTCCAGCTGTCCTGTTGAGTGGCTCTCCCTTACTGTGGCACTACAGATATGAACATCCTTCATTAGAGAGCCTGAGAAAGTTAGAACCAGAATTGTCTTAAGTATCGTCTCTAGAGTGTCAGTCCTGTCAACTGGGGAAACATCATAGAATGTCTTATCCCGGTCGTGTCCATAAACGGGCTTTATGTCCTTTTGAGTTGGTCCATAGTGATGTTTGGGGTCCTGTAAAAGACCATAGTTATAATGGTTTTCGTTATTTTATCTCTTTTGTGGATGACTTCTCGCGTATGACTTGGATTTATTTGTTGAAAAGTCGAGAGTCTATGCTATCTATTGTTAAACATCTTCATCAAGAAATAAAAGTTCAATTTGATTGCAATATTAAAGTTCTTCAATCTGATAATGCCTTGGAGTATGTTCAAAATGCTATGGCTGATTTTGTAGTTCAGTTGGGATGATACATTGTACATCCTGTCCTCACACCCCTCAGCAGAATGGGGTAGCAGAGAGGAAAAATCGTCATCTCCTTAATATTACCAGGACAATCATGTTTCAATTTAATGTTCCTAAGCGTTTTTGGTCTGACGCCCTTCTTGCTGCTTGTTTTCTTATCAACAGACAACCTTCTTCTGTGCTTCAAGGACATGCTCCTTTCTCTGTCCTACGTCCCAAAGATCAACCTTTCCTTGTTCCTCTTAGAGTGTTTGGTTGTACCTCTTTTGTCTACAATTTTGAGCCTAAGGCTGATAAGTTATCTCCTAGGTCAATTAGGACTCTCTTTCTTGGTTACTCCAATACTAGAAAAGGGTACAAGTGTTATTGTTCAAGTCTTCGTCGCATGTTTGTGTCTAGAGATGTGACTTTTCATGAATCCACTCCATATTTCTCTAGTGTTCCCAGTAAGGGGGAGCAATTATGTGAGAGAGTGCCACCATCAGATGCTAATGAGAGAGTGCCACCACCACATCAGAGTGAGAGAGTGCCACCTATCATTCCTGACTATACTATAATTCAGGAAGAGCAGCCAGCAAATGGTCCACCAATTCAGCAATATTCACATGTTTATAGCAGACGAGGCAGACAAGATCCAGAGGAGGTAGCGACTCCAATTTCTGAGCCCTCCCCATCCTCTACTCAAGGGATTCCTGAAGAACCATCTGACCTTGATGTTCCATTGCTGTTCGCAAAGGTACCCGTTCCTGTACTATTCGACATCCTATTACAAATGTGTGTTGCTTGTCCAAGTTATCTCTGCAGGCTCGCTCATTTGCTCTTGGGATTGATTCTGTGGTCATTCCAAGAAATCATCTTGATGCTATGAAGGATATTGGCTGGAAACAGGCTATGCATGTTGAAATGTCTGCTCTGTTACAGAACAACACCTGGGAACTTGTTGACTTACCTCTAGATAAAAATATTGTGGGATGCATATGGGTATTTACAGTAAAACATAATCCGGATGGTTCTGTGGAGAGATTGAAAGCTAGACTGGTGGCAAAGGGGTACACTCAGACATATGGGGTTGATTTCTTTGAGACTTTTTCACCAGTGGCTCGTCTGAGTTCTGTGCGTATTCTTATTTCTCTGGGACATTTGACTGGCCTCTATTTCAGCTCGATGTCAAGAATGCCTTTCTTCATGGTGATCTACAAGAGGTGTACATGGAGAAACCACCTGGTTTTTTTTGCTCAGGGGGAGTGTCAGAAGGTGTGTAGACTGAAGAAAGCCATCTATGGATTGAAACAATCTCCCAGAGCTTGGTTTGACAAGTTCAGTGATGTTGTGCTAAATATGGGTTTTTCTCGTTCTTTTATTGATCACTCTTTATTTTATTCTACTTCTTCTGGTGGATCTATTATTATTGCTGTGTATGTTGATGATATTGTTATCACTGGTAGTGATTCCACAGACATATCTCTTGTGAAAGCGGGCTTGCATGGGCACTTTCACACAAAGGATCTAGGAAAACTGAGATATTTTCTGGGCATTAAAGTACTTAGATCTCATGTAGGTACCAATTTGTCTCAGAGAAAATATGTGCTGGATTTACTACAGGAAACTGGTATGAGTGAGTCCAAGCCTGTGTCTACTCCTATGGACTATCATGTGAAGGAGATGACTGATGATACTGATTATCTAGATCCAGGATATTACAGAAAAATTGTGGGAAAATTGATATATTTGACAGTCACACGTCCTGACATTTCTTTTGCTGTAGGAGTGGTGAGTCAACATATGAGCTCTCCAAAACAGTCTCATTGGACATCTGTCTGTCGTATTCTGAGATATCTGAAAGGTGCACCTGGTAAGGGAATCACCTATTATAGGCTGAAGACTCCTGTATCCACACTGTCTCTTACTGGTTATGCAGATGCAGATTGGGCTGGTAATCCAAATGACAGGAGGTCTACGTCTGGATATTGCACATTTTTGGGGAATCATCTTATTACCTGGAAAAGCAAAAAGCAAAATGTTGTGGCAAGATCTAGCACGGAAGCTGAGTATAGAGCAATGGCACATGCATGTTGTGAGTTGCAGTGGGTTCAATCTGTACTTTCTGAATCAAAGATTCCTGTTTTGTCTCCTATAGAACTCAGATGTGACAATCAAGCGACCATATACATTGCTAAGAATCCAGTCTTCCATGAACGTACTAAGCACATTGAAGTTGACTGCCACTTTATCAGAGACCAGATTAAGAATGGAACTGTTGTGACTCCACATGTCAAGTCTGAAGATCAACTTGCAGATGTTCTTACGAAGCCATTGAGTCCAGCAGCTTTCCAGAGTTTTTGCAACAAGCAGGGTCTACACGATGTGTACACTCCAGCTTGAGGGGGAGTGTTAATATATTTCATATTTATTCTATTTTGTAATTTCTATATCCTGCTGGACCTCTATGTAAATTATCCAGTTTCTCTTATTAATAAAAAGGGAGAAGGCCTATGGCCTCTCTCAACGCTGCATTGCACGTTGCATTGCGGCACCGCATTTCACACCATGCAAAACCCTCCATAACACTTCCCTGGGTACTCGATCATAGGTCTTTTTCAGATCAATAAAACCATATGATGATCTCTTTTATTTTCTCCATAGGCCTCCTTATCCGAAAAATAACATTTGTTGTTGATCTTCCCGACATGAAACCAAACTAGTTGTCTGATATCTGTGTTATCGATCTCAACATTTGCTCAATAATCCTTTCCCAAAGCTTCATAGTAGGACTCATCAGCTTGATATCTTTGTAGTTTGTGCAGCTGTGAACATCTCCTTTATTTTTGTAGGTCGGGACTATAGTACTATTTCTCCACTCATCTAATATCTTTGTAGTCTTCATTACGTTGTTATAGAAATTCACTAACCACATAGCTCCTTTATCCCCCATACTCTTCCATACATCAATGGGAATACTGTCTGGACCACATGCCTTTTTCATTTAGTTCTACTTTAGGTCCGAATTAGTCCTAGTCAGTCTAATTTAGAATAAAATTAGGCCAAGATACTCATTTAGGTCTACTTTAGGTCAAGTTACGCCTACTATAGGTCAAGTTAGATGTGATTTTGGTGAACTATAGGACTGAATAAGGAGAACACTATTTTCAAACTTATTATACCATATATGTATATATATCTATGTATATGCAACTTCATCTAAACTATCAATAAGAATTAAATGAATACAATTGCCTAGGCTCCCCTGCTGTGGAGGGCACCGCCTAGCCGCCTAGACAACCTGGTGATCCTCTAAATAAGTGCCCTTTTACCCATAAACTCAAGCTATCTTTGACTAAACCTGTAAACATATCCACAGTTTTAGGTTCTAAATGTTGATATGCTTGGCATATGGCTCCTCAGAACCTTGGTCATACCAGGCTCTGTATCTTCCAAAACACTCAGTGATTTTGGCATTAGTTCAATCTGACACTGTTTCATCTCCTAAAACAATTTCAGGCATACCATTGATTGTGAATCCATCATGGAAGAACCCGTCTGGTGAATGGCACATTGGTTGCAAATTAGTCTATGAGCTTTTCACTAATACATTGACGGAGCGCCTAAAGGTAAGATATTTGGCTTTTAATTGTGAATATTCTTTGACCTGAATGAGTTGTTTTATCAGAAAGAAAAAAGGAAGAAATGGGATGAGAAAAATCAAGAAGCCATCTCCGACGCTTTGAGGAACCTTGATGCTTTCATAAAGGTTCAGCCTTTTTTGTTCAATTGTTGCTGTTGATGACAATTATTTCTATAGCTTGCTGCTAATCTGTCTTTAAAGAAGCCTTTTCTTTCTTATGAGGTGATCCATTGCTTCTCTTTATGCAAACGGTTATCAGTCTTTAACAATTTTCTTTTTATAGTGCTTTCTTTCTTAATATAGCTCAAGTTTGCATATTGTTCTTGTGAGGGAGAGGATTTGAATGATCACCAGGAACTGAAAAAGAACAAAATCTCTGTTTGAGCAGAAAAAAATAGATGAAATGGGATTTATATATATCTGGAAGTCAGGCAGTTTGTCTGTGAAGATGATTGGGTATTCTAGAAACCAATGTAAAATATCTATGTGAACTGGTATTGGTAAGCACCAGCACATTTTCTGCAGATCCTTGCAAAACAAGTTAAAACTTGAACTTACGTTGTAATAATTATGTGCAAAAAGGATCAATAATATTACTGCCAATGCCGGTATGCAAACTCACAAATGACATTCGTTTTCAGGAGATCTGCGTTATTGGCTTATAATGTATTTTCAGAATCTTGTGCTCATAATACAAATATGTTGGTTTAATTTGATCTTTGGTTCACCATTGATTTGGAAGAGGGTAACTGATAACACAACTTGACCCAATTATATAGATCCAAGGTATGAAACATAAATGAAGCAGTATGCAAGGCTAACACTGTCGGTATTCACCCCATAGAGTAGGCAAATATTTGGAAGAGGGTAGCCATTAACACAATTTGACCCGATTATATAGATCGAAGATATGAAAATAAATGAAGCAGTATGCAAGACTACCACTGTTGGTGTTCCCCCAAACAAGGGCAAAGTTGGCCCACGAATTATCTTTCATGAACGGCTTCAAACGACCACGGGTATATGATAATACCAACAGAAGAGATGTTGAATCCTCTGTACAGGCCGACAAGACCATCTGACTTGAATGTTGTCCTGTAAACATCCTCTTGCAGTAATCTTTGAATGCAAAATTCAAAGTCTCACTAGGAAAAAGAATCTAATAATGTTTGCAGTATCCCCTCTCCATAGAGAAACACCAGCAGAAACTCCGTCCATAAAATAAGTAAATGACAAAGTTCCAACTTTTTTTCTGTAATGGAGCATTAACATAAATATGTGACTTCTGATCATTGAAAGACCATTAGGCCTAGTTTGGCTGAACTCATTTTAAATACCGGAAGTTGATGTATTAATTTACATCCCATACCGTATTACGTGGAATTGACGACTGCAGTAGCGTACGTGGCATAACAGAAATTACGAGCTTCAGCAATCACGCCGAAATTTTGAGCAGTTGCAAGTGCCAGCATCCCTCCCGGATTTAATCAGGTTTCATTCTTTCTCCGCATGTAACGGCATCCCGAACACAGCTGTATGTCTCTGCCGCTGTTAAAACCAGCACTGATTACCGGGAGTCACAAAGTTGGCGGCCAAACTAGGCCTTAGTTTCTTTGCAATATACTGAACCTGTGAGATGAATAAATATTAATTTTCATTTTGCCGAGGAAGAAAATATGGTCTAGACTGGCCCTGGTTCTGGTTCCACGGCGACATATCATTTGAAATGCTCCTGCAACGAGCCATCCAGCAAAATTTTGAGACACAGTGGGGAAGTTGGATTTTCCAGCCATGATACGCGAACAGGTAACCTGTCCAGCAAAAAGGAACGAAGAAAAGAAAAGGAAATGAATTGGGAATGGAACGAAGCCGGGATGTGAAGAGAATTAGGTTAAGCGAATAGAAAAGAAAAGGAAATGGAAAGATGGAGCAGAAAAGAACAGAATTGGAAAGAAAAAAAAAGATAAAAGGAGAGAACAAAATGAAAAAAAAAGGAAACAGAAAAAGGGAACTGACAGATAGACCGGCAACGAAAACAATAGAACAAAAAGGAAAAGGAGAATAAAGTTATTGCCTTAAGAGGACCAAAGGACAAAAAAAGAAGAGGGGGAAGTTAAACCTGCTCTCCTAACAGACCATGCAGGCTGGACAGATGCGTGGCAGGCGGCCAAGGCAAGAGGGAACGACGGCCGTCGGCAGGCGAAACAATTTTTCTTTTCTTTTCTAGGGATAGGGTTGGATCACTGCTTTGATACCATGTCAGAAAGTGAATAGAAGGCTAATCGATATGTTGTATTAGAAAACCTTGCTCCTATATATAGAAGGGGGAAGCATACAAACATAGACTAGACCCTAATGGGCCAAGACACACTTGGGCCCATATACAAATAACTCAATATTAAATTAACCAAATTAACTAGATTCTCTAACAGTAACAACTGTGGGGCATCGAGGACCTCTCCCTCCAAAAGCAACCACAACAACATAAAGGGTTGAGGAAGAGGGAGAAGAGCAACTTGAATCAGGAACATCATAGGTAATGTAATACTACAAACTAATAAATGCGAAACAATAGCTAAAAGAGATAATTTTCTTATTCATCAAGTGTGTTCCTATATGGACGCAAATAAAGCGTTTATATAGGCTTCCAAAAGAAGACTAAACGGTCGGCAACCAATGTGAGACTGAACTACTTTACTTTACAAGAGCCCTTAAAAAGATAAAAAAGCATAATAAAATAAAGCAAGCTAAAAAAGCCTAACTAAGGACACGGCGACGCCTGCGCTTAAGTGCGTAAAGGCGGAGCCTGTCCTACATCAATAGGCCCCATGATGATGGAGGCCTCCGAGGACCTCAAGGGCCACGTATTTGACTATCAGAAATGTGAAAGAAAGAGAAGAGTAACTCTCGAGAAGGTTGAGGAAATGGGAGAAGAATCATTTCAAGCACCGGTAAAATGTGCCCCATAATGGTGGTCTTCAATGTGTCTGGCCACAATTTTGATTGTTGGCGATGAGAAATGGATATTTGAACAAGCACGACCAGGGTGCAGGTGCGTCTGAATTGGGCAGTAGCTTTCATCCTATTCTTTTTAGTAAATGGATGATGGAAGAGCCAGGTTTCCTATGGAGCAATCATATGGAGTTGAGGTGCAATACTAGACTATTGTCCAGATTGTTTCTAAACCTGTCTCTCATGAAAGGATTAAGCCTGTAGAGGTGGTGGACTGCCACTTTGCCAAAGCACAACTTTGGTAGAATGGGTTGATGCGGTTTACTCCTCTCAGATTAAAAGGCCAGTTAGCTGATCTTTTCACTAAATCTTCCAGTGGTTGCCTGATCAAATTTTATGCACAATAACAAAAGTCTCCGAACTTTACAAAAAATCGGCGATTTTTCGCGATTTTACAGGCTCCCAAATGTTCACCAAGATTAAGCCTGTAGAGGTGGTGGACTGCCACTTTGCCAAAGCACAGCTTCGGTAGAATGGGTTGATGCGGTTTACTCCTGTCAGATTAAAAGGCCAGTTAACTGATCTTTTCACTAAATCTTCCAGTGGTTGCCTGATCAAATTCTGTCATTCTATGTAACAAGCTGGATGCGAACGGTATATATGTCCCTACTTGAGAGCAACTTCTGTATATCATGTGGGAAGGGTGTGTATACATCGTGCATATTTTTCAGGGTCTCTATTTAAATTACCCCCTTGTACTCTATATAAAGCAATAATCATAGTCAACCTAAGTCAAGTTGATTGTTCCCATCCTGTGTGTCTTGCAAAATTGGAAGATACATGGCCAGTGATACTTTTGATGAGCTGGGTTTAGTCTAATATATGTTTTTTTTCTTGAAGTCCGTATATCCTGTTTTTGTATGTCGAAGCAAGTTCGCATGTGAGTATCTGATCCTCCAATGCTCCGTCATACCGAGGAGTGTTAGGAAGTACAAGTTAATTATCTAATTAAATGTGTTACATAAATGGGCCCGAGTCTGTTGGCCCATCGAAGTTGTGTTATGATTTTGTAGTAGTCCCACATTCTATACTATAATTGGGTTTTGATAGTGAAAGATAACCATTAGTCTCCTATTTGCTTTGCACATAGGCTAACTACATTTGTCACAGTAAAGAAATTATCCTTGAATAAATCATTCTAGACTTGTTATCTGGAACTTATTTATCATGCCGATGACACTCAAGATAATATTATCTTTAATGAGATTAAAGAGTATTCATGTGCAGTGCATATGTTTTTTAATGTTTAGGTTTGGTTTTTAAATAAAGTGCAGATGCATGGTAAACCTGAAGATATAATCTTAAAGAAGGCTAAGGAGGACCTTCAAAATAAAATTGACATCCTCAGGAAACAAGCTGAGGTAAATAACTATTCTTAACTTTGTAGTCCTTATGTTAATACTTAACACACTGCAAATTTGTTATACATTTCAGAACTATGACGACAGAGGCCCCATTATTGATGTGGTGGTTTGGAATGATGGTAGTCTCTGGAGGGTTGCCGTAGATACTCAGAGCCTTGAAGATGATTCTAAAAGTGGAATGCTAGCTGATTTTGTCCCTTTGACAAACTACAGGTTCGTAGGTGCAGTGGTGTCCCTTCGCCCAAAGAACATTAAATTTGGCACCTGGCGATTCTCCAGCTGGGCCTTTCTATACCTTCATTGTTTTCATACTTTATTATCTTATTAAATTCTTTTTGCACGATTCATAACAATAAAAATCTGCAGCTATTATATATGAAAATTTCTAACTAGTGCACATTTTATTCAGTGGGTGATACTCATAAAAGAGCTGGGACATATGTGTTTAGTTTCTTCCTGCAGTAACTTGACTGATGTAACTTACGTAAAATGTTATATCTTACTTTCTGATTGTTGGTACAATGCATCCTCAAAGGGTTGGGATCTTTTAGAAGATACTACAGAATTATAGTATGGAGGTGTACATTAGAAGGGAAGAGGGTGATGATGATTGGATGAACTTGAGGTTCCAAAATGTGCAAAGCTGCAATATTTAGACAAAATGTGTGATTTGTGTAATTGTAGAATGCTGACAAAATTAGGCAAAGTATCACTGATTTTGTTGATATCGGTGAATGGCAAGTTGAACCAGGGGAAACTTCCAATATCACTGATGTTGATTGTTGACATATTGTCTTGCGGTGTCTACAAAAACTGCTCATAAAAGAAGTATGCGTATACATGCGGAGTGGCTACCACAAAGAGTATATGCCGTATACTAGAGTATATACATTTTTGGATATTTTTCTTTCAACTAACTAATTATATATGGGCATAAAATGATTTATTGAGCTTATAAATAATGAGCTTATAAATAATGAATTCAAAATGAACGGCGGGGCCAAGTTGGACGGAGTGGATGTACCAAACTGTGATAAATTTTGTTACTTGGGTGTTATTATTCAGATGGATGGGGATGCTCAAGGTGATGTCTGTCACATAATCACTGCACGATGGTTGAAATGGAGGAGTGCAACTGGAGTATTATGTGACCGGAAGATCTCTCTCAGTTAAAAAGGTAAGTTTTATAGAATAACTATACGGTTAACCATATTGTATGGGAGTGAATGTTGGGCGGTGAAGAAACAAGGTCTCAACAAGATGAATGTGTGAGAAGACAAGAAAAGATCGTTTGAGAAATGACTATATCAGGAGCATAGTGGGGGCGGTGAGCATTGATGAGAAGTTGCTCGTGGACCGCTGAGATGATATGGACATGTGCAATGCAGATTGACTTACACGCTTATACGTAGTAATGCTATTTAGTCAAGCACAATTAAAAGAAGACGATGCATGCCTAAATGAAGTTGGGAAAAAGCTCATAAAGGGGGATTTTGAATCTTTACATCTCGACCAGAATATGACCCATACAAAGCTGATTGGAAAAGAAGGATCCATGAGCTGACCCCAACATGGTTGAATTTGAGGCTTAGATGATGATAATGTTGATATATGTAGATCATGTATAGATATGTGAACAAATCAAAATGTATGCATAAATGTGCAAATATGTGTTTGAAATTTATATATGTACTTATATTTTATTTTGACAACGTCCATGTACTTATATTATATGTAGGCATATCATATATGGATATTAGGAAAAAAAGTGTATATACATATAAATGCACAAATGTATGCCAAAATTTGTTATATATTTATCTTCATACATAGAAATATACAACTATATATTTAAGTATATATAAAATGTACATATCCTTATATGTGAGTGTGTGAAAATATATGTGCGTGTGTATGTATATATGTAATGTATGGGCAGGCATAAGTAGTGGGCTTTTAAAAAACTGGAGTTTAATTGGCCAAGTAGAAGTATGTGGCCTAGGACCACTTCGTGAACCTATTAGCAATATGCAGTGTTGTAGGGTGACAACATTGGCATAAGCGGGAGTACATGCGGCCGTACAAACCTATTTCCCGAACATTGAACAAAATTGGTCCATCTTGTTCAAATGTTCAGTCCTATCAATGGACTTTTGCTAAAATAAATATGGCACCATCTATTAAAAAGGAGATTTCATTGATGACAAGTTGCACGAGGGCCGTCTGAGATGGTATCCACATGTGCAACACAAACCAACTAATGCGTCCACTTGAAGCAGTGCTATTGAGTCAAGCATGATCAAAAGAAGAAGAGGAGTCATCGAGGTTGTAGCTCGGTGGTGAAACACATGCTCCCATGAGTAGGGACCCAAGTTCGAATTCCCGGTTGTGCAACTTGAGTGATCCTTGGTCTTGTCACACATGGTGACCTCTGCGTGAGTTTACACGCTCTTGTGACGTCCGAATGGTTGAGTGGGGGTTACACTATCAACAGAGGTCACAATCATGGCCCGTTTTTGGGGGTCACAAATACAATCATGGCCCGTCTTCGGGGGTGGTCCCTCGTCATAAAAAATAGAAGAGGAAGGCCTTAATCAACTTGGGAAGGGCTTATGAAGATAGATTTTGAATTTTTACATTTTGATGATAGCATGACTCATAAAAGAGCTGATTGGAAAAGAAGGATCCGTGTAGCCGAACCCAACATCGTTGGGATTGAGGCTTAAATGATGATGATGATGCTAAAAAGGAGGTTATAGAACATCCAACCCTTAAGAAACACATGTATGCATAGTTGAAGGTTGAAACAAGCCTTGTAGCCAGAATGTTGGCATTGTCAACACTTGGGCGACTCAGATGATGCAGCCAATGCACAATGTAGAGTGGTAGGAGAGATGTTTCTACAACTTTAAGTACCCATATGTTTGTTAACTTGATTAAAAACTAGAACTTTAGACGTTCCTCCACAAAATCTAACACTTGTAAATGCTGAAGTGCTGTCGATCTAACTCCATTTAATTCTCACCTCAACTTCCTTTTTGATTTCTGAACATTGTTGTGAAAGTACATTTTTTTGGTTGAGCTAATACATAATTACATATTGTTTTAGCAATAACACAATAGCAAAATTGGTTTGTAGTAGGAAAAATCATTCTAAGCCTACATAGTCACATTCTTCTAGCTCATATTTTTTTAGCAATAAAAAACATCAAGATTGGTTGGTACTAGGAAAAGTCATTCTAAGCCACATAATCACATTCTTCTAGCTCTTCTAATCATGGCTCAACTTCTAATGACGACACCCCATTTAAAGTTAGAGTTGTTTCATTTTGTTATAGCACTAATCTGCTGGTTCGTTCAAGATCTTGATTGGGTCATTTGGATGAGGCCTCTTTATGCTTTTTAGTTTCTATTCTGTGCTTGGAGGATCCATTTCTGTGAGGGAAGCAACAAAATCACACTGCTAATCAAAGCAATATGAGCTAATAATATATTTATCTTTAATTGTCTAGCCTATCCAAACATTTGTGCAACCATTAACATCAATTTGCAAAGCCCTACTCCTATAGTATAGGTAATATGAGCAAATTGATTGTCAGTAAACTTCTATTTACCATGTACAAGATGACTTCATTATGTGTGCAGTCATAACTTGTGGACACTTTGAGGAAGTTGGTGAAGAAAACTTTTATGCGAACTAAGCTAGAACAGTGTGATAGTAAGGAACTTGACACAATCATGCACTGTTGCAAAAGGCATAATCTACACACCTTCAATATACATAAGACAAACAAGTTCACTGTTCATTTGCTGTCACTAAAAAAGTAGCCTAGAAATGATATACTTATTTTAAGACATAGGAATTCTAATTAGAAATGATATAACACAAATAGTTGCCATATTAATGCCTACTGCTATGTCCAATGGCATAATCTTCTAGCTTATGGGATTGTCTGATGTCTACCATCATGTTGTAACACTTAACATACATTTCATCCATGTCAGTTGTTTAGAAGTTTAGTTTGTACTTAGTGCATCTGTTGCAAATCATATCAAATACAAAACCCCAATCTAGCATTAGAAGAAAGAATGATAGGTTATATGATTTCAATATTCGAAGAGCATTACATCATTAGGCAAAGGTGAACTTGTATGGTATTCACCCCGACCCAAACATCCATTACTGATCTTTATCATTACATTTGCTAGAATTACTAACCTACCCACATTCCTATGATACATGAAATAGGCCAATAACAAATAACGATGATCTCAACAACCATGGGTTGTGCATGTTGCCTTCAGATCTAGACCAATAATGAATTCTCATTACGTATACCAACTCTAGTATCACATGCAGTCATTAGTAGTGAGATCCGATCCCAATAGAATCCAAATTTGGACGTTGCGCCAGTTAGAGGATCCTACCCACTATAGTAAAAGATTTAGTATTTAGTGATTAAGAGAGAAAGATTTCTCCCCGTCTCCCAATGCTATAGTAGAGGTTGGAACCCCAGGAGGGTGGTAAATCAAGAAATCTTTGTCTGTGTGGCTCGAACTTGGATCCCTTCATCGGGGACCATAGACTTTGCCAACCGCCAACTGCGCTATCCCTTTCTTGGTGACCAGGGGAACCACAATATCCCTTGCCGACACAAATTTCGTGTTTAGGTTTCATTTGACGAGGCTGAAAAGTTGGACATGAGGAAATTATGTGGGAAAATCCGTCAAAGATTCTAGTAGAAGTTTGCTCGACTACAATTGGGGAAAAACACACTGAAATGATATATGTATGTATGCATGCATGTATGGACGTTCTATATACCATATATTGAAGGTACTATATGTATATCTTTGATGAGGGGAATATTGCCCTTAATCAACTACCACATACACCATTAGGACACAAATAATAGGTGTAAGCATAGGCATTTAGCTTTTCACATGAGGATATGACCCCTCTAACCCTCATATATTCCACAACCGCATGGGAGCAATTAAGTTAGGGGGGGCCCTAGGAGGGGGACTTCGGTTCTCTAGTGTTTCTAGGCCTACACATCATATCATGCCTCCTTCCAGGGTTTGAACTTGCGACACATGGGAAGGGAGGTCGGAGGTCAGTCATGTGGCCACTGTCCATTCCTAGGCACATATCTTTCTGAAACACAAGAATTTGAAAAGGACTAGTAAATGATGAAAACTTTAAACATCTTATCATGTACATCCATGTGACTCGTGAGTAGTTATCGATGAAAGTGACAAAATATATATGCTCAAGTTTTGCTGGACCCAACTAGGACCCCACATGTAAATGAACAATGTGAAAGGTGACTCAACTCTATTTTCAGACCTTGACCTGAATGAGGAGTGCTAGTGTTTGCCAAGCTGTCAAGAATCATAATTTAGCTTTCCCGAATGATAACTAGGGAACCAACACCTTAACTTTATCCAAAGATGTGAACTGAGTGTAAGGATTTAACATGATTTTGACGCCATTTGGCCATCCGTGAAAATGGAAAGTCATGAAATTTGTTGAAAGTTTCTGAAAATACCAGTCTTCCGAGGGAGTGTTCCTTGGAAATTTTGAAAGTACATGAACCATAGAAACTCAGTGCAAGCTATGGGAATTCAACATGAAATTCTAAGACACTATTACTATAGATAGAACATGTATCCAGCCATAATGTTCGTAGAGTAACCAATTAGATGAGATTAATATCAATCATACGATGGACTAAAGCCTAAAACATTATGAATTTGTATATACACATAGACTAGTGAATGCAATTATAGTATTACATAAGATGATCAAATTAGAGTAAATATGCAACCAAGAACAAAAATGGTCTGACAACAAAAATTTGCTGATTTCGAGGTTGTGATGAAGTAGGTTTGGTTGGTTTTTCGACCGGAATATCTACATTTGCATGTAACTCTTTGTCTATCCGTTTCACATGTCGCCCTTGTGAAAATAAAAAAGTTCAATGATTTCATGGAATATAATCCCAAAATTGCATCAAATAGATGTATTCTGCCTTAGTCACAATGACTTGGTGTGTAGTGACTGTTGACCAATAACATGTGTTTCCTACTTTTCAACACCTATTGTGAACTTTGATTGCTATGGATCCATGAAGAAACAACTACAATAACTCCTATGCAAGGAGGCACAAGAATGCCGCCTATGATAACTAGACAACAAGCCACAAAATGATGAATCCTGCTAGACTATGATATCTAGTGGGCGTGATGATAGGCGACTTGGAGACTCTTGGAAAGAGGTAAATAATATAGAGGGTACAATATATCATCCTACTACAACAATGTCATTGTTGCAACAAATGTGCTTAGGGATATATCCCTCAATTGATGACAAGGAGAGATAAGTGATCCCTATTTTGATGTTATCATAAAGAAAAGACGGCGAATCGATATATTGATAAGAGGAATCCCCCTCCTTTATATAGGAGGGGGGGGGGAAGCAGATAGACTTTAGACTAAACCCTAATGTGCCAAGACACACTTGGGCCCATATACAAATAGACTCAAATAACTTAATTAACTAAATTAACCAGACTCTCTAATGCTCCCCCTCAAGCTGAAGCTTGGGGAATCCCAAGTCAGCTTGTAAATAGACAAACTAAAGATAAAGAAGCAGAAATAAAAAGATAAACCAAGCCCTTACAAGAATTTCTCCTCAAGATTATAATAAAACACTCGTCCCTCAAATACTCAAAGACTCCCCCTCAAGTAAATACTCCAAAGAAGGAGATATCTAGGCAGACATAGAGACTTCTTGATCATCATAATGGCATTTGGAGCAAAAGAAAGAATAGCGGATAAACACAAAGATCTTCATCACAGTCGTCGTAGTAGTAGCCAAAGAGTGCTGGGTCACAAGTCCTAGTGTGCTAGGTCACAAGAAGCATGCACAGTCAACTTACATACAAAGCAAGGATGAACCAGAGAGTGCTGAATCACAGTAGCAGAAAGTCAACATGCACACAAAGCATGGACAAGTAGAGAGTCAAGGTGCGCAAAACACGGACAAGCCAGAGAGTGCTGGAACACAGAAGCAAAAGTCGATGACGTAGGCGAGTAGATGACCAGTGTGCAAAGTAGCAAACAAGTAAATAACTCCGATATGCAATGTAGACGAAGCTCCATGTAAAGTCAGCAGCAAAAGTCTTCATCAACTTCCCTCTTCGTAAAGTAACCATCACAGTAGCAGATGTCAAGGTCCAGAGCGTGCTGGTTCACAGTAGAAAGTCAACGTGCAAACAAAGCACAAACAATAGATAGTGCAAAAGCACAAAGCAACAAGTAAAATGTGCTAATCATAGCACATATAGCAAGAATGATGTCCTAGTATGTAATTTCATAGCAGCAGTCGAGGTAGATGATGAATAAACAATAATAACAGTAAAAAGCTCCACATAGCAGCAAAAGTATTACGAGTAGTCCAAATAACAATAGAAGGATCCACATAAAAAAAGGAACACCACATAGTAGTAGAAGGATCCATATAGTATATGTAGCATGAAGATCCATTGAACGACAAGAAAAAGTGGCATGAAGATCCATATAGACAACAACATGTATATCTTCTCTTTTTTCATCTCTCCATCTCTTCTCTATTTCTCCCCCTCACATCAACCACAGAAAGAACAAGAGCGGTTGGGGTGGAAAATATTAAAGAAATGCCCCCGAAAGAAATATATGTCGTAGCAATGCCGGGGGGGGGGGTGGGCGCGCGATCCCCTGATTGGAGGGTCCCGTTGCCCCTCAACGGTCGAGAGTCGAGGGGAGGCCGCCTCTTGTAAGGGCTCGAGGGCAGAGCCCCCGAAAAAAGGTTTATAAAGATTTTTCATAGGAAAATGAAGCAAAAAATCGCATATAGACCATTTAATAGAAGGAAAAAAAACTTATAATCAACCAAGTCTCTGCTGTAGCTATGCAGATCATCCGTCGATCCTGTAAACATATTGATCATAAATAGGCAATCAGACGCTTTGGCAACCCCGAGCTAGCCACAATGTTTTAAAAAACGTTAAGCGGTAAGCTTGCAGACACCTTGTAACTGGTTAAGCAGTAAGCGGGCGATTAAGAGGGCAATTTTCTAAAAAACGGATTTTAGTTTCCTATATAATTTTATACAAAATCACACATATATGTATATAAATACTATACTCTTTGGAACTTTTATATATATCTGAACACTCTACCCAACAATACAAAACACCCTAATAGTTTATAACAAGCTATAAGACAATAATTATAGCCATAATATAGTAAACAATGGACTTGACATGGATAAAACACCCCACATACATGATACAGAAAAAAAGTTGCATCACATGTTTACATAACTAAGCAGTAAACAATAGATGAATTATTGGATACCTTGTGCATATCATCAATTAGTCATACATTACAACAATACATTTAATTAAAGTATGCATTCTGAATTAGATAATATTACATGTAATTTACTTGTATAAATTACACTTTACAGCAGTACCCTATTATCCTGAGTTACATACAATGTATGCATTCTATATTAGAACTAGGGCTTATCATAAGCTATTAAATGTATATAAGTTTAATATATTATAGTCAATAATACTTGGGACTAGATCGTTTACGTAATGTTAAAGCGGCCAAAAAGCGGAAAAAAGGGCAAAAAGCGGGAAAAACGAGCGATTAATTTCGAATCGGTTAATCGGCGATTTTGGCCAAATTTAAACACCCCGGGTGCTGGGCTGATTAATCGTCTGCTCAGGCTATTTTTCAATTCACTGGCTAGCCGTCTTTGACAGACTCAATACTGGCTGCACACGATGGCGGAAGATCCAAGGTGAAGGTGAAATTTTTGAACCACCATGGATCGAAGATGTGACAGGGAGATGTAATGGGTTTGGAAATACGAGCAACAACAATAAACAAGCATTTTGGGTCCATGACCAATCATCTTTGACCGTGACTTCTAGACGCAGAGAGGGATGATTACAGGTCGCAACTAATCTAGACCGTCCAGGGCCTCAAGATCAATGGTCCGCGGGCCCTTTGCCATGGCCGCTTGAGAAGCAAAAGCTTCAGGCTGCGGGCGGCGCTGCGAGAGTGAATCTCGTCCAGGGAGGTTCCGCAAGCTTCGATCATCCGTGGGAAGCTCTCGGCTTGGGCTCGGGAGCCCAACGACAGACTGCCTTGTGGTCAAAGTGGCAAGGGGAAGCAGGTCCAACCGTCCTCATGGCAACGACGGTTGCTCAATACCAGCATAAGGGTGCGAACATAGGGTGTGGCATTAGGGGGGAAAGCGATCTGCCAATCACAGCCGGAAGGAGTTGCCGCTTTCCTGAACGACGCAAAAAAAGGCAATGTTAAAAAGGGATCAACTTTGAAAAGAAGGATGGCAGTAATGTTGAAAATAGTTGGGTAGCAAGTTAACAGTGAGTAGATAGGGGGATGGGTTTGCAAAAGGTAGCGGTCAGGATAGGGAGGACGGAAGGTGGAGACAGAGTAGATGCCCGACGGGCGGCCAAGCCAAGAAGGACGGATGGCTGCCACCTTCAGGCGAAAGACAACATTTTTGTTTCCTCTAGGTTTAGGGTTGGATCACTGCTCTGATACAATGTCATAAAGTAAACACGGCTAATCGATATATTGATAAGAGGAATCCCCTCCTTTATATAGGAGAAGGGGGAAGCATACAAACTTTAGACTAAACCCTAATAGGCCAAAACACACTTGGGCCCATATACAAATAGACTCAAATGTCTTAATTAACTAAATTAACCAAACTCTCTAATAGACGTCAAAAAGAGACACGATAACGCCTCTACAATGGAATCCTCTAGGGGTTCTAACCATGATGCTCCGAAACCATGTTTCAAGGCACCCAAGATGAGGAACAAGTCTTAAATTGTATTTAATTAATGGCTCGGTTATTTATATATGGCCAATAACCCATTTACATGATATGAGACTAAATGCATGTACAAACCCTATAGAAGGGAATTGATATGGATGATATATTGATAGTGTGTCGACAATAAGATGGATACAAGAGAACCCCTCTCCTTTATATAGGAGAAGGTGGAAATGACTCTAGAGACTTCCAGATCTGACTAGACTCTATATGGGCCTACAAACTCTAACCCATATATGATACGACTATTACTTCTAATACTCTCCCATAAGATGAAGCATGGAATAATCACATGCCCATATTGGATGACAAACATAAAGTAAGATAGATAAAAATGATAGCACGACATGTGCTCTGCCCCCATGACTTAGCACGACACGTTCTATGACTCATGAAATTAAGACATGATAGCACGATGTGCTTTGCCCCAAAATTTGGCAACTTTGACTTTGAAGCTTCCCCTGAGATTGATAAGCACCGAATCTCAAAGACATGGAGCTTTTACCAAATTGCAACTTGTATCTTGGAGTATGCTGAAGGAATGTGCTAAAGATCATATGAGTTACCAACTTAGTTCCTACTTTCATTGAAGTAGTTTCTAAAAGGACCACCATGTGGTAGCCTAGACAGGATCTGTGATACAAGAAGACTAGGCTGTAGAAAATGGTCAACGTGCTTGATAGGACACAACCGATGGTCGACGTGTTTGACATGGCACAAATGATGGTCAACGTACTTGACAGGGCACATATGAACAAGGAGGAAATATAGCTGATGCATCCGAATGAATGATCTTTTGCAAAAGACAGGTGTATCAGACAGACACACAATCAAATGTGCGAATAATCCAAGATGTTCCAATGCTAGAAGACTAAAGTGTTGCCAGAGTAGAATGATCAAGACACGACCAATGAAGAAACATATTTGCTTGATGTAGAGAGCCAATGACCTCCAATTGATACGAGGAATCATCTTTTGCAGCTGAGGATGACGCGAAAAGATGAAGAATGTCATATCAATACTTGGCAACTCAGAATATGAATGGCGAGGATGGACATTGGCTTGAGCTAGACAATGATATTTGGACAAACACGTTAAGTACACAAAACTCCATATGTAGACAATGCTCTTCTTCCTCTTTCCTCTTCTGAGCTCTGGACTCCTCACCCTCTTCTGATCTCCTCCATCTCTCCCCTACACACCAACCACAAAGATACCACAAAAGTGGTTGGGGTGGACAAAGACAGAGAAATTCCCATGTGACAAAACTTTTTTTAAAGTAGGGGACATGGGTTGGAGAGGGAGGAAATGTTTGGAGAAGGATTTGCTTGATATGGTTGGAGAAGTTGTTTGTTGAGCTGCTCAACGGGCTTGAAAGAACTCAACCTCACGCTTAAGAGGGCTTGACTTTGTGCTTGAAAGAGTTAAATCCTCACACATGAGAGAGGTTCATCTTGTGCCTGGGAGCAAACTGCATCATACATGTGAGTATAGGGCCTCATGGTGCTTCAGAGAGGTTGACTTGGTGAGGAAGCTGTATTAGAAGAATCGATAACTGGATTTGATGTAGTAGGCGTGCTGGGGCGGAACCCCTATGGTATGGACTACGACGAACAATAGATCTGATAAATTTGGTCTTTTCTGGACTGGACACGACGTATGAGATGGATGACACACCATGTGAAGACTTGCTGGGGAGCTTCTGGCCTTTGATACGCCGTATGCGCTGATAGATATAAATGTTTGAAGATGCCTAGGGAACATACGTGACACGTTGTGTTGGACATATGACACATTGTGTCGCCACTGACTAAAATCAAAACCCTAATGGTGACACATCGTGTTGGATACTAACACAACGTGTTTATTGGAGCAGATTTTTGGTGGTGACACATCGTGTTGGACTGATAGATATAACATGTTTGGGGAGCTTTTGACCTTTAACATGCCGTATGGACTGATAGACATAACATGTTTGAAGATGCCTAGAGAACTGAACACGTCGTGTTGGACATATGACACACCATGTCGCCGCCGATTGAAACCAAAACCCTAATGGTGACACACTGTGTTTGATATTGACACGACGTGTTTACTGGAGCAGATTTCTAGTGACACGTCGTGTTGGGTACTGATACAACGTGTTGACTGGAGCAGATTTTCGATGACACACCATATTGGCTTCTGACACAGAATGTTGACTGGAGCAGATTTTTGGTGACATTGGATTCCTACACGCCGTGTTGGCGGAGAACTCCAATGGACTTACGCGCCATGTAACATGCTTCTAGGGCAGTTTTGACCCATAGATCTGGCCAAGACCTATGTAAAAATGCCGAAGGACTTCCGTCCTATCTCCATGAATGAATTTCAGAGGTAGAGGTAGATCTTGGAGATTAAAGATGGAAAGATCATTGGTTTATGTATGGCGAAGTAGAGAGACGTCTGTTAGATGGCTAAGATGACTTCCGACATGGAAAAGATCACCATGGGGTTGCTGATGTGGTAGAGAACTTCCACTTGTCGGTGTAGCTAGACTTTTTGTCACAAAGGACATTTGCATTTGAACTTCATTCTTGGGGAAGATGGACCTAGGAAAGATGAATCGGGGGAGGATAAAAAGACGGATACATGGAAGATGCTAGATGATGATGAAGACGATACTTGTCAGATCTGGAGTCATAGATGACAATGGTGAAGACGTAGATGACGGGGGCCCTTTAGAGAGAGAGGACTACAAAGATGATGAGGCCCTTTAGAGAGAGAGGGCGTCGAAGATGGTCAAGTCCTATACAGGAGATGGTGACAACCCTTCAGAGTGGGAGGGTGATGGAGATTTCCCTGCAGGAAGCCAACCTGGATCGACAACCTCCCGTGGGTGGAAGACGATGCTCTCTTTCTCTCTAGGGTTAGGATCGATGCTCTGGTACCATGTAGAGGGGAAATGATGTGGATGCGATATTGATAATGTGTTGACATTATAATGGATACAAGAGAACTCCTCTTCGTTATATTGGAGAAGGTGTATATGACTCTAGAGACTTCCAGATCTGACTAGACTCTATATGGACCTACAGACTCCGGCCCATATATGATATGACTATTAATTCTAAGCAACCCAATGTACAACTCACTTAAGTGTACTTATGTACAAGTCACATACACATATTCTAACAAATCACCTTGTCTTGTCTGACAATTTTGACTCAATAAATGTGTGACAGAGTCAGGAATTCCAGAAAGCTCAGGGTTGCACAATGTGTGCATCCTCATATATATAATACTGAGAGATTTACAGAGAGGTCCATAAATAAAGGAAAATAACAAAACAAATAACAGGCTATGTAAAACAGGAAATATATAATGTAACACTCCCCCTCGAGTTGGAGCATAGATGTCAATCATGCCCAACTTGTCCAACAGCGTGCAGAACTGTTTCTTCGCCAAGAGCTTGGTGAAGATATCGACAACTTGATCTTCAGACCTTGTGAATGGAGTGCATATTTTGCCAGCAAGAATCAATTCTCTGATAAAGTGACAGTCAACTTCAATGTGTTTGGTGCGTTCATGATAGACCGGATTATTTGCAATGAAAATGGCAGCTCTATTATCACAATGCATAGGAATGGCAGACGAAGACTCAATCCCAAATTCTTTCAGAAGAGAACGCACCCACAACAACTCACAGGCAGTATGGGCCGTGGCCCTGTACTCAACTTCAGCACTAGATCTGGCCACGACATTCTGTTTCTTACTTCTCCAGGTGACAAGATTGCCTCCTACAAAGGTACAGTAACCAGAAGTAGATTTTCTATCAACTTTGCTTCCTGCATAATCAGAATCAGAATACCCTTCAAGAACACAGTGCCCATTCTTTTTATAATGAAGTCCCTTGCCAGGCGACTTTTTTAAGTATCTCAAAACTTGACAAGCAGCATCCCAGTGACACTGTTTGGGTTTGTCGAGGTACCTGCTAAGAAGACCTATTGTAGTAGCAATATCAGGGCGAGTAACCGTCAAATAGATCAATTTACCAATCAACCTCCTGAATTTTTTATGATCAACAAACATAGCAGAGGAATCATCATCCCAATTGACATTGGGATCAAGAGGAGTATCCGCAGGTCTTGCTCCAAGCATACCAGTCTCCTGCAGAATATCAAGAACATACTTTCTCTGCGAAAGAACCAAGGCATTAGAGTTTCTAGAGACCTCTATGCCAAGAAAGTACCGAAGTCTGCCTAGATCTTTGGTAGCAAAGTGCTTGCCCAGATGATCTTTGGTAGCCTGAATACCAAGAGTGTCGCTGCCAGAAATAATAATGTCATCAACATATACAATCAGAACAATAATACCTGCTGAAGTCTTTTTAGTGAATACAGAATGGTCAACTTGTGACCTCAGAAAGACAAAATCAATCATGATCCTGCTCAACTTATCAAACCAGGCACGAAGACTCTGTTTGAGTCCATAGATAGACTTCTTAAGTCTGCAGACTTTGTGAGACTCCCCCTGAGCAACAAACCCAGGAGGTTGCTCCATATACACCTCTTCCTGTAAGTCACCATACAGAAAAGCATTTTTCACATCAAGCTGCAGAAGAGGCCAGTTTAGATTCACAATAACAGATAAAAGAATCCTGACAGAGTTAAGGCGAGCAACAGGAGAAAAAGTCTCAAAGTAATCAATGCCATATGTCTGAGTATAGCCCTTTGCAACTAGCCGTGCCTTTAACCTTTCAACTGTACCATCAGGTTGATATTTGAAGGCATATACCCACCTGCAGCCTGCAGGCTTACACTGAGGAGGTGCATCCACCAGCTCCCAAGTGTCTCTGTCAGTAAGAGCAATCATCTCTTCATTCATAGCAGATGTCCAAGCCGTACTTTTCAAAGCATCCTGAATATTCTTAGGGACAGCCACAACAGATAAAGCAGATACAAAATTGCTAGAATGAGTATGCAGATGAGCAGTAGACACACACTGAGCAATGCTATGAGAAGTGCAAGAACGAGTACCCTTACGGAGTGCAATAGGTATGTCAAGATCAGAGGGTACCTCAGGTGCAGCAGAACCTTCTGGAGGAGAAGATTGGTTGTCTTGGGGGGGTACTTGTGTGGAAGGTGCTTTATTCCTGCGTTGATAAACAATAAGAGGAGGATCTTGCTTTTCAGTAATCACAGAATCAGTACTGTCAGGCATACAGTCAGAAATAACAGGTAAAGGAGGAGCCAGAATGTCTGTCTGCAAACTATCTCCTGCCGAAGAATAATACGGTGTATCTTCAAAAAAGACAACATCACTACTGGTAAACCACTTCCGGGTGCTGGGATTGTAACATCTGTAACCCTTCTGAGTTCGAGAATAGCCCAGAAAAATGCATTTAGCAGCTCGAGGAGATAACTTATCAGAAGTGGGTCCAAGCAATCGAACAAAGCAAGTACACCCAAAAATTCTAGGAGGCACAGTAAACAAGGAGGTGTCAGGGTGCAAAACCTATATGGGAATCTTATTTCCAATGACAGACGATGGCATCCTATTAATTAGAAAACACGTAGTCAAGATAGCCTCAGGCCAATAAGAGCGGGGCACATGAGAATGCATCATTATCGTCCTGGTAACTTCTAATAAGTGTCTATTCTTCCGCTCAGCAACACCATTTTGTTGTGGAGTATATGCACACGAAGTTTGGTGAATTGTACCCACAGATTTACAGAAAACAACCACATCTTGCTAAACAAACTCTAAAGCATTATCAGTGCGAAAAACTTTAATAGGCAAGCCAAACTGCGTTTTTATTTCAGCAAAGAAGTATTTGATAGTAGACAGCACTTCGGACCTACTTTTTAACAGAAACAACCAAGTAGTCCTAGAAAAATCATCAATAAAAAGAATGAAGTAACCAGACAAGCTTGGTACATGGCATGGACCCCATACATCAGAGTGGACTAAATCAAAAATGTTTTTACTGCTCACAATACTATGTCTAGGATACACAGTACGAGTTTGTTTTCCTAGCTGACATGATTCACACTGAAAATGACAACTGCCAATATCAGAAACTAAACTACGCAGCTTCTCTGACGAGGGATGGCCTAGCCTGTAGTGCCACTGTAGAGCAGAAACAGAAGCAGATAATGCAGATATCACAGCAGCTTTCTCTGATCGAGGTAACTGGTCCAAGTAATATAGCCCATCAGCACCTTCATACCCCCCACCAATCTTCGTCCTCGTGCGAAGGTCCTGAAAAACGCATGAACCAGGAACAAATGTTAGGCTACATTTTAAACTCCGTAAAATTTTGCTGACAGATAATAAGTTCAGAGGAAATCGGGGCACATATAAGGCAGATTTGAGGCCAAAATGAGAAACAATATCACCGAATCCAAGGACCGAAGACTTGGAGCCATCAGCAAGCATAACAGAAGAATGTCGGGCAGGTGCAGATATATGTTTAAACAAAGATCTATTTCCAGAAATATGTGCAGATGCACCAGAATCTATCACCCATTTGGTATTACCAGAAGTAGAAGGTGAGGAGGAGCTCAGGAATGCAGTATCATAACCAGAAAAAGCAGCATGTGCTCCGCTAGTAGACGCAGCAGGAGAAGACCCATCACACTCAAGAAGAAGACGCTCAACCTCGGCACGAATGTAGTCTGCGGTGGCCCCCACAGGCTCTGGTGCAGGTGTCTGAGTACCACCCTCATACGCAGTAGAGGAGGAATCTGCAGCAGCATTGGCCCACGCCGGCTTACCATACTTTTCCCAGCATTTTTCTTCAATATGGTTAGACCGGCCACAGAAAGTACACATGCGCTGTCCTTGCTGAGGACGCACATCAGCAGAAGGTGGGGCGGATGGAGGAGCTCCTCGTCCAACACCAGGTCCACGTCCCCGGCCTGCACCCAGGGGAGGACGGCCATCATTGGAGCGGCCACGGCCACAGCCACGACCACGCCCGCCCAAGCAGCCAAAGCAGTAGAGTCTCCAGTCTCAGGAGGCGGAAACGGTGTCGAGGACGGGAGTCGCTGGAGACGCTGGTAGGCAGTGTGACGTCCCCCAATTTCTATATACTTTCCATAGTGACATTCATAGATATGCGTGCACTCATATCTATAGATGCCAAAAGGGAAAATATAAGAGATTAAGGTAGTCAACTAAAACCAGAGATTGAGCCAAGATCTAGTCCACATCATCATACAATGCCACACGAACATTCATTCAAATAGATAAAATAAAGTCATTACATATGGAGAGAAAAATATTGTCCTAAAGAATGTTAACTTTATTACATAGGATCTTGATCATCCTCGACATTAACTAGGAAAAGAAATAAACTAACGTCTAGTGAGAAATAAGATAAGTGGAACAGATCTATCTAATGCATCCTCCATGTTTATTATTTTATGCCTTCAGGTACTTTGAGCATGTATTTCATCTTGTTGTCAATTGTTCCTTGCACCTAGAAAATATGAGAAACAAAAACATCAACAAAGTTGGTACGTGGTAGAAAGTTATACTAATAAGGTTGCATAAAGGAAAATATTTGAAAAAGAAAGAAAGAGAGATAAAACCATTTCTTAATGCGAAAATCAAGTAAACACCCCTTTTTATTACATTCATTTTGATGCAGTTGTACTACACCTCTTGCACTTGACTTACATCTAGTGTGGGCAACAAAATATTAACATACATCTAACATGGGCCAAGGAATCATACATCCATGTTAGGCAACATACATCCACACCAGGCTATGTGCTCTAGTAGCTACAACCCATCAAGATCATTTATGTTTCTCTTAAATTTGGTGAAGTATAATTCATACTAGTCAACCAATCAATCATATCCAAATACGATCATTCAAGATATTTCATAGCATAAGCAACCAAAAATCTAGTCTTATACTTATAAGACCACGTACCTGCTTGTTCAAAACAGATGTCCAAAGATTTGGAATCAATAAGAAATAGGTCACCCTGCACAGAAAGCAAGGGTACAACATTACTATTGGTCCATGTGACCACGATTAAGATATGTTCTTCATTATTATTCCTATTATATTATCCAAATCGGATCAGGGATTTTCCATAAATTAATTAGGGTTAGAGATAGCATCAGGTCCGATCCATTAAAAAGTATTTGATTTAAAGATAATATTTAATTAATCAATTTGAAGATTTCCAAAAATTAGGGTTTATAAGATGGTTGGATAAAAGGGGAAGCAACCCTATACATATTAACCATTCATAACATCAGGGTTCGTTTTAAAGATTCAGACCAATCATAATCACTAATCATCATTTAGTGATATTAATTTTGTTATAGAGATATATCTTTAATTCCATGTAGAAACTAGATCTAGGGTTTCTCCTAATCCTTTGATCATTTATCATCCTAGAATAGGATTTCGAGTTATTTAAAAACAGAGTTCTATCGAGGGTTAACTACACCTTAGAAGGTCAGATATCATCAAGGATAACTATTATCAACAAATAATTATAAATAAAGAAGTCATTAGGCTTTAGGCCACTATTTTTTTGAAATGGCAACGGATCTAGGTCCTGGTAACATTTTATTTGGATAGATAATAATTTTCTGGTCAAAATGGTATATGGGTTCGCTATTTTATGCTGCTCCTAGAATTTTCTATGATTTTCTTAAGATAAACTATTTTCTTGAATAAAAGAAAAAGAAGAAGATGATCTTACCTTGATCAACGGTCAGATCCTACTGGATCGACGGCCCAGGTTGATCCAAGGTCTCGCAAAGCACTGCACGGATCACTGAGTTGAAAAGGGTGGCCCACGATTCCTCTGACTATGTGGCAAATGCCTACTGGTCCGAGTTGGCTTTGCTGGCAACCTTCCTCCCTTTCTCTGTTTCTCCTCTCACGCTGCTAGCCAGGCAGTTTGATCAACTCCGGCGAGCTCCCGCTAACTCGGGGGTGGTGCTGTCGTGAGGCAGAAGATGCCTTCACCTTCGCGAGGTTGCCCCGCTCAGAGGTGTGGGATTTTCAGGCTGTGGCTCCCACTGGAACTCAGCGCCGCTGCAGGGGAGGCAAGGTCGCCGACGTGAGAGGGGTTTAGGGTGGTGAGGAGTTCTGGGAGCCTGTCTTCTGGCCGCCCACGCTCGGGGAAGGTCGGCGAAGGTGTTGGGGGGGTAGGATTTGCGCGTGGAGGTGTTGTGGTGCCCTGAAGGTGAAAGGAGCCGAGGTTGAAGAAGGTGGCTAGGGGAGCAGTGTTCGGAGTGTCTGCGTTTGCAATTGGAGATGTGAAATGGTTAAAGGAATCATGGCGGAGCTAATGAGGGCCTTATATAGGCGTGAGGGGGGGCTAGGCAAAGAAGCCCTAAAGGCTGCCATCGCCGCCAGGAGAAGGGCGAAGAAGTGGGGCTTCGTTCTTCCAATTCCGTGGATGGGGGAGGTCAAGGTGGGGCTTGACGAGGTCGTCGGGAAGTTTAGGAGATATTTGTTGGGTTCAAAACTCGAAAGGAGGCGTGAGGTGGCGCGGTAGGACGGGCCTCGTGTCCTGTTACCTCCCCTCCCTTTGCGGGAGGTAGGAGACGAGGTCTCCGCTGTTGGATCGATCTGACGGCTAGGAGAGGGCCGGGTTATCAAAGGCAAGCGTGACATACATTTATCATTGATTAAAAATGGAAACTTAGGTCTAGGACATATATCTAAGATGATTTATTAGATTAGCCATAACTCTTGATTGGGAAATCCGATTCTAATGAAATTTGAGGTGTAGCTTCAAAAGGTCATTATGCTACTATGATATAAATTTGAAACCCAAATTCGAAAGTTTGATGTGTTCATTTACAAAATACATTAACATATGTATTTTATCATAAAAGCATACTAGGGTTCACATATTTTTGCAATTTGTGACACATATTTGTCCAATTAAGTGAGGGAAGTATACGAGGGTATTTTGGTCAACAAATATGATAATAAAACTTTTAAGAGAGAGAAATATAATAAAAACTCACTTTGTCACAGGCAGTCTGCAAAGTAGGAAGAGGATCACTCGCCAAGATCTGATCTACCACACCAATATAGGACTCGGGTAGACCACTCAGAAACTGAATCAGCTGAAGTTCCGCCCGCTGTTTTTGCATAGTCGCTAAATCAGTAGACAGCGGGTGATAAGTCTCCAACTCACCCCACATGCCAGTGAAGGTGGAGAAGTAGTCTGATATGTCAGAACCCGTAAACTGCAGGCGCCCCAGTTGCTTAGTGATATCAAAGACCTTCTTGGGATTCTGACTATGAGAGTAGGTACCGGCAAGCTGATCCCACATCTGCTTCGCCGTAGGCAGCCGAAGAAGAGTGACACTGATCTTCTCAACTGTGCTGTTGAGAATCCATGTCATAACAGTCGAGTCATCACGGACCCAGTCATCAAAAGATTTGACGTCCTTTGCATCCGCCCACTTTGCAGGCTGAGGCGGACCAGTACGAGTCAGGTGAGAGTACTTCCCTTGCGATTTGGCAAATATCACAAAGGAGCACACCCACAGCTGGTAGTTGCGCCCGTCAAGTTTAACAGTAGTGACTTGACGACGCGAGTCTCTCCAGATGTCATCACCAGAAGACGCCATGAGGACAGGCAGGAAGGCAGATACAAGCAAGAATAGGCACAGGCAAAAGACGGACTACGCCGTCAGGCAGGCAGAAGCAAATCACCGTGGACCTCTCACATACAAACTACGCCTAAGCGTAGCAGAAAACAGATCATACCAAACCAGCCCGAATGCTTAATTTGGTCTGGAGAGGTGCTGCAGTCTGGTCTAGGTTGTGAACGCCAATGTTTAGTAGTTTGATCTCAGTTGGGGGACCAGTTCAATCATGTAGATAAAATTAGAATGATCTGATATAATTATTTATATATCTATGTTCATATTTTAATAACATTATAGCCTTATACATATTGATCAGTTAAACCTTGGTTTAACCATAGTGACAAATTTGGGATTCGACGATTTTCCGGATGGCTGGAAAAAACCGGAATTTGAAAAAAAATGCAAAAATCTGGAAAAAAATCGATATCTTTTCGTCAAAGTTTTGTCAACTGTTCAGAAATAATCGTGAACCAATCGGATATATGTGTGTCTCGGTGTGTGTGTGTGTGTGTGTGTGTGTGTGTGTGTGTAACTATTAAGGTCACTAGATATATAGTACACTCTTATCGAGTGAAAAATAGGAAAAAAATAAAAGAAAAGGAGCAATAACTATGTGTATAGCAATTTCAGAGAAGCATGTGAAACAACAAATTGATTAATGAAACATTGAGCATACGTGGTAATGGTAACGACAGATTGGAGGCATATAAGATAAAAAAGAAACTTAAGAGGGTTCCCTGTTTGCTGATTGAAGAGAAGAATATAAGTCGAGGATGCGTTGAGAGTTCAGGATGTCTGTCATGGCGAGTGAAGGAAAGGACAAACAAGAGAGATTCAATAGCAAAAAGGAGAAATAAAACGGAGGAAGAAGGAAGTCTTCAATGAGTACTTAAATCGAGTGGATGCTCTTGGGTTGATGTAGCTACAAGTTATCACAATTTAGAAATTAGAAACATGGAAGAACACAACTAGAGATGTAAAGGAAGAAGAAGAAGTGCAACTTAGGGAAGAAGGGAAATAAGGAAATGGAGGAGGTCGTAGGACGAAGGGAGAAGATTAAAGTGGCTGCAATACAGAAAACAATAAGGAAGAAAAAAACACATAAGGAGGAGGACGCAACACATCTGTATTAGAAAAGCAGGTGGGGAATGAATGAAGTGCAACTTAGGGAAGAAGGGAAATAGGGAAATGGAGGAGGCCGTAGGATGAAGGGAGAAAGATAACAGTGACTGCAACACAGAAAACAATAAGGAAGAAACAAGTACATAAGGAAGAGGATGCAACCCATCAGTATTAGAAGGGAAGGGGTAGAACGAGTAAAAAAGAGGACGCCACAACAGTTAGGAAGAAAAGGGATGAAGACACTAGAGAAGGAGGGGAAGGGGGAAAGGACGATACAACAACTTGGACTGGAGAAGGAGAGGAAGGGGGAAAAGGATGATGCAACAACTTGGACTGTCTAGATAATGGGGGTTGGGGGCTTTAGTGTACATTGGGAATTCTTGGTACGTGGTTAAGAGACTAAGAGACTAAGAGACCTAGAAGTGAAAAATCGTGAAAAATTGTGAAAAGTCACGAAGAATTGTGAAAAATCATATAAATAGTGAAAAAGCAGGAAAAATCGTGAAAAGTCTCGAAAAATCAGCGACCAATGTATCAATCAGGCTACACGTTAGGGAGCCTATAAAACCATGTAAAATTACCAAACTTTCACATAAGTTGGAGACTCTTTTACAATGGGTATAACGTACTTATGACTTTTGAGTCTAACTACAATTGAGTAATAAAAATCATTAACCTAAATCTCATACCCAACTTCATGCACTCCCTAATTTGTTTGATCGAGACTCTGGAATAGACTCACGTGTTGTGCCCTAGAGTAGAAAGTAGAGACTAGAATTCATCCTACTTCCCTTCAATCTATGCACATGTTCTCATTTACAATGACTATTTTCGTTGAGGTGTGCCCCCTTTCTCTGCTTTTGGGTTGACATTGTTTTTATGAAGCTGACACATCTTGTTATCTTTTATTTCATGCGCTTTCTACATATACAAAATTTGATATACTTTATATATTTGTATCATGATTGTGTTGCATCTGACTCTTATTTTAATTTATAAATCATGTATTCCTTGCTTGCTAAATTCAAAAGTATACAATAGTAATTAAATCCTAGAGTAATTTCTTAATAAATTTGGGCATCAAGTGATCAACGGTAAATCATACAAGTCATTGTGATCCTTTATTAGATTGATTGCAATATTAGATCTGACTTTCAGTGTGCTAGTGGTAAGTACTATATAGTATCGGTTTGAGACCAGACTAAACTGAACCAGACCACAACGTTTGCAGTGTGGTGTGGACTTGGTAGATGTTTTGGTATGTTCTGAGTTTTCCAAACCACTGGGTCCAGTTTAGTTTGAGGTTTTAGGCTGACCAGATCAGATCCTGCCCAGTCCTACCCGGGTTCCATATATCTGTTAGTTTCACGATGAATCTTGCTTCAAATTTGTCATAGTTTCAGTTAAGTTTATATGCAAATAATTTATTCCATCTTATATTTTGTATTGCTACTGCTTCAATGATGTTCTTGCTTCAAATTCGTCTTGACTGGTAAATTTATATGAAGCTTCTGAATTGAAAATTAACTATGCAGGATTGAAAGAAAATATGGTGTATTTAGCAAGCTAGATGCCTGTTCCTTTGTGACAAATGTTTACAATGACGGAAATCTTTTAAGTTTAGTTACTGACTGCTCTCCTCATGGCACTCATGTTGCTGGAATAACTGCAGCATTTCACCCTGAGGTGAGTCTAAGATACACTATTTTCCCACTTGAAACTAGGAAAGATTTCTAACTGCTGACATTCAAAGGAGCCTTTGCTCAATGGAGTTGCACCTGGAGCCCAATTGATTTCCTGTAAGATTGGAGACTCACGCTTGGGTTCCATGGAAACTGGGACTGGGCTTGTTCGAGCTCTTATAGTAGCTGTTGAGGTAATTTTGGTTATGCCGAAAATTTAATATTTATATGAATCTGATGCCAAGTCAATTTACATTTACTATATCAAATACTTTCAGTTCACTTCATACCCGCCAAAAACAAAACTCCTTTCAACTTTACATACAACATGCATATCATATTTCCTTCGGCTTTTAGTTTTTAATCGCTAGTTACCTATATCATCTTATTCCGAATTTCATATTAGTGAAGGATTCATTGTATAATAACTTCATATTGTTCACAATGAACAATTTATTTCCTTGAAGCCATAATCGACTTATTTCTTCTAACGACCCAACTGAAATAAGAAATAAACTAATTAAAAATAACTCCCTAATTATTTCATCTAGCTTCTAATATTGATACAAGTGCGAGTGAAACCCGAAGATGCGGCAACATAATAAAGAACTGATTCAGCCTGACTAGACGGTCTCTCATGCTTTTAAATCCAGGATTGTCACTAGTCCTCCTTCTCCTATTCTAACAATTACTAGTAAGAGACAATCCCCGTGTTTATCAGGTTGTGTTGTCTATTTTAGGGTTGTTGGTTTGGCATTAGGAAATTCTCTAGCAAAGAATTCAACTACCAATATATTGTATGCCACCTATAGTTGCTGATTGAGACTAGGATTAAATTTTATAACCAGATTTAGGTGATTCATAGGCCGCAAGGTTGTCTAGGCAGCTACGTGGCCAGACGTTCCCCAGGGGCGCCTAGGGAGCCTAGGCGCGGCTGAGAACTAGGTGTTCCTTTTTTTGCATTTATATGTGTATTTATTTATTACATCTGTGCACTTTATCCATATAGCGCTTATATATAAATATAAATATAAAAATAAGAATATAAGACTAAGAAGAATGAATATGCAAGCAATGAATATGCTGCTTGTTAGAGCAAATTGGGAAAAATGAAACAATGTTATGGTGGAGCAATAGTGTCACCGCATGATAGAGCAATTAGGAAAAACTAAGAAATTATGTGATGGTGGAGCAACAGTGTTGCTGCTTGGTAGAGCAATTAGGGGAAAACGAAATAACGTGATTGTGGAGCAGCAATAAGTTGAAACTCAAAACCCTTTACATGGCAGCATGTTGCTGCTTGGTCGAGCTAAGAAAAAAAAAATAAAATAAAATGAAAAGTGGAGCATGACAACAAAGTTCTGCTTGGTGAATAATGAGAAAAAGGAAAAACAAGATCCTAGTTGAAGAATAAGAACACATAACAAAAAGAAAACAGTAAGGAGGTTGAGGAAGGTGAGAAACAAAGAAACAACAAAAAAAGAGCCCATTAAATAGGCCCGTCAGGCCCAGTAGCCTCCTAGGCAGCTGCCCAGACGCCTAAATAGGCTGGGCTCCCATGATCAACAAGCCAATTGACTGCCCAGGTCGCCTAGGCGGGCGCTGGGATAACTGTGTAGGGCTGTCAAAGTTCTATTCTAACCCGTGAATTAAACCCAATCTGACCCGTGAATTAAACCCGATCTGACCCGTAAAATTGGTTCTGGGTTCAGATTTTGTCAGTTTGGGTCGGTTTCGGGTTTGGATGTTGATTTCTAAAATTAAACTGGGTCATCCTGGTTTGGATTTTGTCAGTCCTGGACCATGTTTAAAATGTCGATTTTGATGTCGTTTCGGTTGGTCCAGAAATAGAAATTTGCCAAAATTTCGACTGAAATTTCGATATTTTACGCTTTTTCGACACAAGATTTCGATGCAAATTTTGACGTTTTCGATGACCAAATAAAGGAATTAAGTCATAATTTTCTACCATGATGATCTATATACATAAATGCACATAATTATACAATAATATCATCATATGTTGGTATAGGGTAGGGGGCTCCTACATTTTTGAGTGAAAACACACAAAACAATTTCGATCAGGATTTCGATGATGCAATGTATACATACATATATTCTTATGTAATAACATGTTAGATCTTATATTTTGGATTGAATTAACTCAGGGGGGTCTCCCACATTTATTTAGGATTTTTAAGATTTAAAAAAAAAATATAATGCAATAAAAAAATTGAAATTTCGGCTATTTGGACCGATCTATTTCGATGTCTGGTAGTGGTCGAAACCGAAATTTCGACCGAAATTTTAAACCATGGTCCTGGACTAGTTCTGGTTTGACATATTTGGACAATCCAAATTCTAATAAGGGTATGAATCAATACATATCATGATTTAATCATACTTTTACACAATATTAAAATTACCTATTACATAAAATAAAGAAACATATAATTAAAATAACTAATTATGCATCTGTATGATAAATATTGAGTTACTTTTTGAATAAGCGTAGAAGACTGTAATAACTTTGGGTTCGGTTGCAAGTTAGATGTTACAAAAGCATGTTCAATTCTGGGTTTACCACATTGCTAATTTTTTTGTTCCAGGTCAATTCTGAGTTGGAGTATATTGCACCAACCCAGATGTTGTCCGACTCTAGACCCGACCAAAAGTCAGTCTTTTACACCCCTAGTGATTCTCACCTTTCTCTTTTCAAAATTTTGTGAAGTAAACTTTTTCATTGTGGGCAATGTATGTTGGGCCATGGAAGAAGATGAGACATTAATGTAGATGCATGCATCACAATGACAAATAGTCTGATGTGATATCAGCAATATAAAATAACCATTAAGCTAAGCATTGTAGTTAGCTACTTAGCTCTAAAATTTATTAATGGATAAAGTGCATTATAATTCCAGACTTATAAAAGCTAAAACCATAAAGATAATTATTATGCCCTATTTCCTAATATTCACCCACTTAAGGTGGAGTATACACATAACTATAATACCCCATTTCCCATACTTGTTTAGGCGACTAGGCGGTACTTCCCACCCCAGGAAAGCCTAGGCGTTTCTAGGCGCTCTTTATATTAGTTTATTTTCACATTTATATCAATGATTTTGCATATGCATTAACTATCTTCAAATATATACATTACTATGTACATTTGTATTGGTTATCCTTAAGCTTAACCAATCATAACTTCACCTACATCACTCCTATCATGACCTAAGCTAGACCTATTCAACCTTAATTTGACCTAACATGATCTAAATTGGACCTAATTTAAGTTGGTTTGCCCTAATTTGGCCTGAGTATTCAGACCTAACTTCCCCTAGTTTGTCCTACATTGTCCTAAATGAGCCCTATTTTGGTGAAATTAGGCCTAACTTTCCCAAATAAGACATGTTTTTCCCAAATCAGGCCTATTTCCCCCCAAATCAGACCTAATCTGCCCAAATTTGATCTGATTTAGCCTAAATCAGACTGATTTCTTCCCTAAAATAACTACACGATCTAGTTGGACCAAATTCAGACCTAATTCATGCTAATTTGGTCTTTAAGTGTCTTAATTTGGGCCTAAAGGGCCTTAAGCATCCACTTTAGTCATTGAAAACCTAGGGCCCACTTTAAGGCGGACCACCTAGAGCCTAGGCTAGCCTTGATAACTATGCCATTTCCCAATATCCCCCCTCAGGTGGTGTATACACATAGTGTATAACAACTTGAAACACTATCTTGAAAAATTTAGGAAGTAAAATTTTAGTGAAGAGATCTGCCACATTGCCATTTTCTCTAGTTATGACAAGAGACCCTAAACTTTCTTGGGCAATAAACTTCTCCGATGCACTTTGTTCCACTATTAGATAATGTGCAATATGAATGGCTGTTTGATTGTCACACTAGTTCAAAGTTCAAAGTCAACTCGACTTTTCATTGAAATTTCCAACTTAAAGAGAATAGACTTCACCCACACAACATGGTATCTGTAATCAATATGGAGATGGAAATGTGTGTTTGTATTGAGAACATGGCTAGCCTTGATATCACGATACTAAACATCCTCGACATATGGCGATTAATCATCGATGTTACATATGTCTACGCATGTCGATGTTGATGTCAAAACATGGTAACACTTCCATACTTGTCGAAGTTGACACAAAGACGACGTCTTGTACATTTGCATGTGATTATGTTTTTCTACATATGTAAACTTGTATGGATGGCTATATACGAACATATATCTTGTTTTTAAGGTAGATTTGATGAAATATATCTATTTTCATCATGAAATTACTGTCTTTAGCTTAATTTTTGTCAAAAATGTGTCGAAGTTTAATTTTGAAATCCTCCAAGTTTCCTCGATGTTTCCACTAACTTCCACTTCCACACTTGTCGAAGTAAAGTTGATGTCTAGTTCCATGCTTGATATAGGAATAAGGTGCTGCCAATAAACCATATACACAATGTGGGACTAATCCCAGTGACCAATGTGTTGGAATTGATGAATAGATGATATATTCACTACATGTTAGATCCTAAAGCGACCCTCTCCTACATATAAGGAGAGGTGGACACAAACCCTATATGTGATGAACTGACTAATGCCATAGGGTGGTCTTAGAGCACCGAGGCTTTGAAGCTTAGTTGAGGCGTAAGCCTCAATTCTAGATGATAGTGTCTCATTTAACAACAAACTGATGTAATTTAAGATTATTACTAACACTTTTTCTAAAGGTTTTCTATTCAGAGTTGTTGTAGTTAGTTATCATTATCTGAGTGAGGTCTTTCAACCTTCATTGTTAAATTTATCTTTTTGTGTACTTTTATTTAGTATCGGTAAAATTCATCTCATTGTTAACTAATTTTGGTTCCTTGTTCCTACTAGTTCCAAAATTTATATCCCCTAATTTTTCTGTCCAATTACATAGTCAGTCTAACAATAAAAAGCATTGATATCTCATTACTTGCTACATATTTATTTTAGTATTGCTCTGGTTTTAATCTTTATTTATCCTGATTAAGTTACATAATGAATTTCTATTTAGTTTTAGTATTGGTTGTTTATAAATATTTATGTTATACACACATATATATGGATATGAATATGTATATACATTTAAAAATATATGGATATGAATATGTATATACGTGTAAACATTTGTTTATTTATGAACGCCTCGTACATATTTGAGTCTTACGCCTCAAAAGCCTCGAGGCTTACGCCTCGCCTCACTGAGACAAACACATCTTGTTACGCCTGTAACACTTTAAAACCTTGATTGTAGGTCCATTGATTTTGTTTGACTGAATCCCAGTTCTTCCATGAAGTTCTTCACCCATAGTAGCTCACTAGTGACATGGGTCATAACCCCATTTTCACATTCGACACTAGAATGGGCAATGATAAAGATTACCTGCTACAAAAAGTAGTAACCGGTCATAGACTGCCGATCAATGGAAGAGTTTGCCCGATCTCCATCTGAGAAGCCATGGACCTTCATATGCCCTTTACAATAACATAAAATGCCTTTTCCTGGAGTTCTTTTGAGATAGTCTTACCCATTAACTAAATGCCATAGAAATCTAGTGAAATACACCGAGTCTGTTGATGTCGACTGTCAGGGGAGTTGAATCTAGGTAACTTTTATCTTTGAAAACTTCAACGACATTTGGACCAATTTCGACAATCTCGGAGCAACCCAATGAAAAAGTAGGAAAAGTGCATGACTTACCTAAATGTTGACCATCTTGTGGATGCTGTTGCTATTATGATGGAATGACTTAGCTTCTACTTCTATCTTGGAAGAAATCCAAATGGAACTAGAGATAAAGTATCTTCATTGGATTTCTTCAAGCTAAAACTACTACATCTACCCATTATGTACTAGATCAAATTAATTCGAAGTCATTAACACCATTTTCATCTCCTAATTCACCCTCTCTACCCAAATGTAGATTTTAAAAATATTCACGTGTTAGGGATTCTAACACCTAACGCTAATATAAGTCTTGAGAGAATGTTTTAAACTTTCTATAAAAGCTTCTTTGATGAAATGGACATCTATGCCGAGCCTCGACCTCGTCAGGATGCGTTCTGGGCCTACTATGCATATACAATCATACATTAAACCATATACTGTCTGCTTGGACTGTATTTGGTAAGGGGCCAACAACATGCCTATTCATGGTTCAGATGGATTGTATACGGTCCATTGCACTGTAAATGGTGCTGAAATGAATTCACAGTCCAAATTAGGGACTGTCTACACTCACCAAACCTTAAACACGACCAGAAAAGAAATTGACTTTGGGACTTTATATTTGGCTCCTATTCTTATATATAGGCCCCCAACTCGTCCCAAGAATGAACAACAACAAAGAGATCATTTTTGAAGACCTAAATCCACAAATGGGCCTAGAGCTTCCCTTAGGGTTTCAAGCCTTCAAAAGCTCCTCCCCAAGCAACCATCTTCTAGAGTTGGCTTTTAGGTGTAAAAGGGGATTAGGTTTTTCTCTCTTCTATGATCATCCTCTCTGTAATCTCTCCATCAACGATATTATCTTCACCATTGGATGTAGGCTCCCATATTGGGAATTTGCCGAACAACTATAAATCTTGTCTCTGTGGTTGATTGCTTGTTGCGTCGTTGATCTTTGTTGTACGTATAGGAATTGGATTGCTCGATCACACACTTCCGCATCTCCACAACAAGCTCGTTGGGCCTAGTTCTTCGGGTCTTCCATCACCACCATATCCCAACAATAAGATATGTAGATGTATTATGCCAACCATTAAAGTTGTGTATGTCTACACAAATTTGAAAAAATGATTATTGTTCATTATGATTCTTTTAGTAGGTAATTAAATAAATATTGAAAATGTGATACACTAAATGGGCAAAATTTAGGTTTAAAATGGAAATAGTGATATACGATTTGTCTTGTATATATAACTATTTTGTTTGATTTTGTAAGCTTATAACTTATCACTTGTTAGTTGTCATCAACTCTGTGTCTTTGTTATGAAAAACTTCGATGATAATGAATTTAGAATCTATATGCTAAGAGTCTTTAGAAGTGTAATTTAGAAATTGATTACTAAAGAAGTTACATATATAAATATGCTTTTAGGTCGATGATTTTATCAATTTTCTTCACAATTATGGTTTAATTTGCATCAAAGTTCAATTTTAAAACTTCGTCGTTGTCTTGAATTTCCACTTATACACCTGTTGAAATTGACTCGAAGTTGTCGTACATGGCCTTACCTAATGTAAAGTTTGGTCATGATTTTTTTGATGCCATTTAGGATTGTAGACATCACATATAATGAACCCACTTGTTCTTTAACTTCCGACTTCCATTCCATTATGCTCAGTTACCGTCTTGCTGCAACATCCTGTGGTAGCAATCCAGGTCATTGTACGACTTACCTTGTCATGTCGTTTCCCTACAGTAGGTGGTGGCATTGGTTTGGGTTTGACCCCTCGTTCACCAAACAACACCGTGGGTATTCATTTGGGTCTTAAATATTTACCTCCCCCAATTGATACTACCTGCTAATCCACTAGCCTGCTTACGTAATGAGTTGGATGTTGGTTGGTATCTCACACAACCCTTTGACCTTATACTTACACCACTTTGATATCTTTATTATATTAAACAGTCAACTCATATATATTGATACAATTTTGAATTGCTTGCGTACAGATATATCTGTTTGTTTGATTGAATGAACTAGGTTGATGATGGGACTGGAGTTAACATATTATAAATGCATTTCACACTTTTCAAGCTTACCCACGGTGATGGGTGGATAGGTCTTGGAACTTGGAAGAAGGTTTGTACCAAACCTGCTAAGCCAGCTTCCTTGGTGGGTAAGACTGGACTGAAGCCCAGCCCTCTCCTGGCATCCTGGAGCCACTGAACTGGACAATATATTAGTAATGGACAGATGGTTGTGGACATTACGAGGGGAAAATATTGTATTTGCAAATTCATGAACAACTTGCTTCTTCCAATGAACCATTGTTGTAAGTAACCTTTAATATCCAATCAGACAATATGTTAGGAAACTTCACATGACATTTGGCATGTTTATTATATTAACTTGTATTTATAATAATTTTATCACTACTTACCAAAAAATATAATAATTCTGTCATATCCCTATGTTCTTACGGAGTTATAGTCTTGCATGTAACTTGGGCTTAGATACTAAATTCAATATGGGAAGTTTTTATTTATTTTTCATCACAGGACTCACATCTAGCATTATCATCATCATTTTCCTTTGGGAAGAAGGTCAAGACTTCAGTCCATCTGATCAATCTTCCAAAGTTTCTGGTCATAGTAGCTAGTTCCCTTATTTTCACTAGTACAACAACCCGATTCGTTCCCACATTTGATCCTTGTGTTGTTTCTATCAGTCTGTATATGATTATTGCTTTATTCTGGTGACCTAGATTTCCTTCATATCTTTCCCACTTGGTGTTATCTTTCCTTGACTTTTGTATTATAATAGTTTTCTGCTCAATACTTGGTGTATATTACTAATAGAGCATATTGGTCGTGTGACGATTGTTATGCGTTTCAGAATTGTTCCCACCTGAAACAGTTTCTATCGACTAGTACTCATGCTCGGCTTCCATTTGACTTTATTTAACAGCCTTTGCTAATAGTTTTGTTTCTAGGTTTAGGATCTTCATTACTACTGATTTTTTCTTCTGGTGTACATGTATTTTTCAGCATAAATGTGATCTGATCAACATGAGCTATGGAGAAGCTACTCTTCTTCCTGATTATGGACGTTTTGTTGACCTTGTTAACGAGGTGTACTTAAGTGATATATTGGTGCCATAACAGAAAGCATATCATGCATGTTACTTACAGTTATATAATATATCAGGTTGTGGACAAACACCGGTTGATATTCATCAGCAGTGCTGGCAATAATGGACCTGCATTAAGCACCGTGGGTTCTCCTGGCGGCACATCTTCCAGCATAATAGGCGTTGGTGCATATGTCTCTCCTGCTATGGCTGCTGGGCCTCACTGTACGGTGGAAGCTCCACCTGAAGGACTAGAGTATACGTGGTAAGTAAAATATGTAGATATATGTTGTAGTAGTAATCCATGTTATTTTGTTACCGTCCTATGCATAATATCTTTGTGCATACTAAGCTTTCATATATGAGTCAGCAACATTCTTAGCAATATTTTAGCTTGATACAGAAAATGTTAGTGATTTTGCTCTTTCAAAGGCATACAGGATTTTGGCATAATTTTGGAAAAACTTGGGCATGATTATGATCATATGTTAGAATTTATATTTGTAACTAAAGAATATTTGTCTTTTCGCTATCAAGTCTTCAATGCTGACTGAAATATATTGATCGCTCATTGTCATTGACATGTTAGTTGCTTTTGATAGTTCGAGGAGATACGGAGTTGTCTTTTATCTACAAGATGGTAGCTTTGTCCATAGAACACTTTAGTTGTTCAGCATATCATCTTTAACCATACATTACCTTTCATCTAGAAAAGTTTCGAATTTTTCTTTTTCAAAGATATATCAAGTTTCAGCATATCCCTGGCTGATTGACTGAAATAAACTTCAGGGCTAATGTAATGAATATCAATCATGTTACTTGGTTATTGCATAGTTTTTCGATAATTTAGTAATACCGTATAACTAAAATGTAATATCTACTGATAAAAGGAAGAATGTTGTTTATTGGATGATTAAAACAGATTACATAGGAGTCTCTTATATAGCAAACATAACAAGAGACGAAACTAAGCGCTACCCATATGGGACTAAACAACATAAGAAAAGGAGTAAGTGAGGCACATGCCAAGCACATGACACTCAAAGTAAAGGAACAGAAAAACACATGAAACTACATATCTCTATACTCCCCCTCAAGCTGGAGCGAAGATATCGACGAAGCTCAGCTTGGAACTCAGATTCTGAAAGCGAGTCTTGGGTAGCACTTTGGTGAAGATATCCGCAAGCTGCTGTTCTGTACTGATATATGGAGTGTAGATCTGACCTGAAAGAACCTTTTCCCGTACAAAGTGGCAGTCGACCTCAATGTGCTTGGTTCTTTCATGGAAGGTTGGGTTGCTCACAATGAAAATGGCCGCTTTATTGTCACAGAACATGGGCATAGGGCTAGGCGGAGATATGTCAAACTCCTTCAGAAGACTATGAACCCATAGCAGCTCGCAAGTAGTATGAGCCATCGCTCTATATTCTGCCTCAGCGCTTGATCTTGCCACAACAGTTTGTTTTTTACTGCGCCAGGTAACTAGATTGCCGCCCACAAATGTGCAGTATCCAGAAGTGGATTTCCTGTCAGACCGACTCCCTGCATAATCTGAATCAGAAAACCCAGATAGGTCACAGTGGCCATGTTTCTTATACAGAAGGCCTTTTCCAGGAGCACTTTTAAGATACCGAAGAATATGAATAATAGCATCCTAGTGGCATTGCCTTGGTTTATCAAGATAGCGGCTAACAAATCCCACAGCAGCAGCTAAATCAGCTCTGGCGACAGTCAGATAAATGAGTTTGCCCACTATTCTTCGGAACTGATGGCGGTCAGCATATGCAGGAGATGAATCACTGTCCCAATCCATATTGGGGTCCAGAGGAGTGGTGGCTGGCTTGCATCCCAACATTCCTGTTTCTTGTAATAAGTCAAGAACATATTTGCGTTGAGAAAGAGAAACACCTGCAGAGGATCGAGCAACCTCAATTCCCAGAAAATAACGCAATTTGCCCAGGTCTTTTGTAATGAAGTGTTGTGCGAGATATTGCTTGGTTGCGTGTATCCCTGCGGGGTCACTGCCAGATAAGATGATGTCATCAACATACACAATAAGAATAACCAACCCTGCTGTGGTTTTGCGTATGAAAACAGAGTGATCAGCCTGCGACCGTCGAAATCCAAAGGACATTAAGATTTTGCTAAGTTTGTCGAACCATGCATGTGGACTTTGTTTTAACCCATAAATCGCCTTGCGCAGCTTGCAGATTTGAGAAGCAGACTCCCCCTGAGCAACAAATCCTGGGGGTTGCTCCATATAGACATCCTCCTGAAGGTCGCCATATAAGAAAGCATTTTTCACATCCAGTTGATAAAGAGGCCAATCTTTATTGACAGCAACAGAAACCAAAATACGAACAGAATTAAGACGGGCGACTGGAGAAAACGTCTCAAAGTAATCAACTCCATAAGTTTGCGTATATCCTTTCGCCACTAATCGAGCTTTCAAGCGTGCAATGGTGCCATCTGGTTCATATTTAACAGTAAAGATCCATCGACAGCCAACTGGATGACAAGAAGAAGGTTTATCAACCAGATCCCAGGTGTGTTGTTCATATAGGGCTTGCATTTCTTGTTCCATGGCATGTCTCCAGGCAGGGTGGTGAAGAGCTTCATCAGCAGTTTTAGGAATGTGCACAACAGATAATGCAGATGTAAAGTATGCAAGACTGTCACTCAGATGATCAGTAGAACAAAAGTGACTAATAGGATGCTGAGTACATGAACAAACCCCTTTTCGTAAACTAATAGGAAGATGCAAATCAGAAAATACCTCAGCCTGTGGTGGATCCTCCGCTGACGCAGGATTTGGTTCAGCCGGGGTAGTAAGGGGCTTTGGTCTTCGCTTGTATACTTGTAGAGGTTTCTCTTGTGAAGTAGGAACAGAAGGTATTTCTTCAACCACTGGAAGAGGAGTGCTATTCAAAATATTAGTAGTCAGGCGGTCCCCAGCAACAGAGTAGAACGACATGTGTTCAAAGAATATCACATCCGCACTTACAAACCATTGTTTCTTATCAGGGTCAAAATAGCGATAGCCTTTCTGAGTCCGGGAATATCTCAAAAATACACATTTCACAGACCGGGCATCCAACTTTGTGAAACCAGGGCGAAGGTTTTTAACAAAACATGTACAACCAAAGATGCGAGGCGGCACAGAGAATAAGGGTTTATCAGGAAATAACAGAGTGTAGGGAACTTTGTTTTGCAAAACAGAAGAAGGCATGCGATTAATAAGATAGCATGCTGTCGAAACTGCATCAGGCCAAAAAACAGTGAGGCACCTTGTAATGAAACAGGAGAGTGCGAGCAACCTCAAGAAGATGGCGATTTTTCCGTTCTGCTACACCATTCTGTTGTGGAGTGTATGGGCAAGTGGTTTGGTGGAGTGTGCCATGGGAGATGCAAAACTGAGTCACAGATTGTTGCATAAATTCTAGTGCATTGTCAGTCCGGAAGGTTTTAATAGGCCGATCAAATTGAGTTTTAATTTCAGCAAAAAAGGTACGAATGCACTCTAAAACAGTGTTTCGACCTTTGAGTAAAAACAGCCAAGTAAGACGAGAGTAATCATCAATAAAAGTCAGAAAATATTTTACTCCAGAATGACTGGGCACAGAACATGGCCCCCAAATATCCGCATGCACAAGTTCAAAAGGTGCGGAAGAAGAAATAGATTTTTTTGCAGGAAAAACAGATCTTGTATGCTTGCCCATTACACAAGATTCACAAGTAAAGCTATTGCCAGTGATGCCAGGAAAAAGATGTTTTAGTTTCGCCGCAGATGGATGACCAAGTCTAACATGCAGTTGAAGTTCTGTCACCGAGGTAGAGAGCATCGCCTTTGGAGTAGGTGGTCCATCCAGGTAGTACAGCCCATCTGGTCCCTCACGATCCGAACCAATCCTCGTCTTCGTGCGGAGGTCCTTCATAATACAACCAGACGGGTCAAATTTAACAGACCAGTTTAATTGTTTAACCATTTTGCTGACCGAAAGTAAATTTATAGGAAAGTTTGGGATATATAAAACAGAACAAAGAAATAATTCCTTTGATAGAGGAACAGTGCCAGTGCCACTAACAATAGTTCTTGAACCATTTGCCACAGTGACAGAAGAAATAGGAGTACGGTTGGTAAGGTGTGAAAATAAATGACGAGTACCAGTCATATGAGTGGAAGCACCAGAGTCGATGCACCACTTTGTGTTACCGGACGAGGACGAGGCAAGCATGGCTGATGAGTCTGAGGTAGATGGTAGTTGTGCCAGAAGTTCTTGAAACATTCTGTCAAACTCCGAGCGCAACCATTCAGTGTTAGGTGGTGCAACAGATTGATCCACAGAAGAAGCAGCAGGAGTAGTATCATCAGCTGCTTGGTTGGCCCAAGCAGGTTTGCCATGCTTTATCCAGCAGCGGTCCTCAGTATGGTTATCACGGACACACCAGCCGCAGTGGCGTGGATGAGGTGAAGTGCTCCGTCCAGGTGCAGGAGTGCCCCGTCCGCTAGAAGTAGGAGGTCGTCCACCACAACCTCGACCGCGGCCACGACCACGGCCGTAATCAGTAGAGCGAGCAACCAGAGCCGAAGGTGCAGGAGCAGAAGCAGGAGTCAGCGAAGGTAGTCGCTGGACTCTTTTGAGGACATCTCGAACAGTAGGAAGCGGGTCACTGGACAGGATTTGATCAACAACCCCTGAGAAGGAGTCAGGAAGCGCAGCCAGAAACTGCACCAGGCGAAGTTCATTGCGGTGCTGCTGTGCAACTTTAATATCGGCAGTCAACGGATGATACAGCTCGTATTCATTCCATAAAGCAGAGCATTGGTTGTAGAAGTCATCGATCGACAAGTCATTGGAGAACTCCTTCTTGGCGAGTTGTTTGAAAATCTCGAACACCCACTTGGGATTCTCCTGGTGGGAATAAACATGTGCCAATTGGTCCCACATTGTCTTGGCATCATGCAAGCAGAGTAGAGACTGGCTGATCCTAGGCTCGGTACTGTTGAGAATCCAGGACATGACGCCGGAGTCATCCTTGGACCACTGAATGTAGTCCTGTTTAGTCTTGTCTTCAGCATCAGCAGTAGGGGCAGCCGGTGGATCAGCAGTGAGATGATGGTACCGACCTTATGCCTTGACATATAGCACAAACGACGCAGACCACAGATGGTAGTTGGATCCCCCTTCAAGTTTGACAGTGGTGACGCACAGAGATCTGGGTGGCTCAGAATATGCCATGGCTGCAGAATGGACCACGCCGTAGAGAAGCAGTAGAACCCCCGGACAGTAGAGGCAGCAGAGACCCTTAATGGGCAGAAGTAGCAGAGATCTGACAAGTCAGATCAGAAGGACCCAATATGGGCAAATAAGACATAGAAACCTACGCCATCATGAGGAAAAATCAACGTTCCAACATGAGGCGCAGGCAGAAATCCCGAGGAACAAAGTAGACTCTCAACTTAGAAGGCCAGAGGTATCCCGATCACAAATCCGCAATCTTCCGGACGTAGACGGAGAAAAAATTAGAAAGTGCACAGGGCTGTACGTAAGGATTTAGAAGGTGATTGGGAGGGAAATTGTGGGGGAAATGGTGGATATGGTGAGGATGGAAGATATGGAGGAGAGGGTAGTGTGGGGAGGGATGAAGGGAGTGGGTAAAAAGAATGGGATGGGGCTGTTTGGTGGTGCGGCAGCAGCAGGGTGCCGCTGCTGGCGGCGGCGGATGGGGGGGGGTTGGCGGCGGCTGTTGGAGGGGGGGGGGCGGCGGCTAGGGATAGGGTTAGGAGGGGTGGAGGGAGGAGGAGGTGAGGGAGAGGGGCTGTGGCGGCGGGGGGGCGGCGACGGCTGTGAGGAGGGGGGGGGCTGTTATGTCATGGGTGGGAAATTAGGGTGGGAGAAATTGAGGGTCTGCTCTTGATACCCTGATAAAAGGAAGAATGTTGTTTATTGGATGATTACAACAGATTACATAGGAGTCTCTTATATAGCAAACATAACAAGAGACGAAACTAAGCGCTACCCATATGGGACTAAACAACATAAGAAAAGGAGTAAGTGAGGCACATGCCAAGCACATGACACTCAAAGTAAAGGAACAGAAAAACACATGAAACTACATATCTCTATATCTACCATATCTGTCAAGGTGTCCAGGCGGTGGCCTGGCTTGGCTGGGCACCTAGGCTGCCTGGCTGCCTCCTTATTTTTTAAATTTTCTGCATTATATATAATATAACATGTATCACATATATAAGATATTTTATGCATATTTTAATATTCATCATCATCATCATCATCAACTAAGCCTCAATCCCAACTATGTTGGGGTCGGCTACATGGATCCTTCTTTTCCATTCAGCTCTATCATGGGTCATATTCTGGTTGAGATGTAGAGATTCAAAATCTCTCTTTATAAGCTCTTCCCATGTTAATTTAGGCCTTCCTCTTCTTCTATTAATTGTGCTTTCCTCAATAGTATTGATTTGTATAGGCGCATTAGTTGGTCTGCGTTGCACATGTCCAACTTGTCCCCAATGCTCGCCACCCCCACTTTATTCCTGATATAGTCATTTCTCAAGCGATCTTTTCTTGTCTTCCCATACATCCATCTCAACATACACATTTCAGCCATGTTCATCTTGTTGAGTCCTTGTTTCTTCACCGCACAACATTCACTCCCATAGAGCATGGCTGGCCGTATAACAGTTTTATAAAACTTGCGTATTTTAATATTCTACACCCCAAACAGTCATGTAAGAGTGATGTCCTAACTGAAAAACTTACGAAAACCACTTACACATGCCATACAGATGTGAACATGTCATTATACAAGATACAAAAACCCAGTTAAAATATTGTCTAGGCATCCTAGGTGCCTCTAGGTAGCTGTTCAGCAGTCCTAGGCGCCTCCTATTTTAAATAGCCAGTGACCTAAAAACACATGAAAAACACTTACACATGTCATATATCAGTGGTAAGAGACTAAGCATGACTTGCGCATGCTTATAAAGATCTGCTTATATTTAGACTGACTCATAGTACATCTTTGCAGATGAGAAGTTATGTATTTAAAGTTAAACACTCATTTATAATAGATATACAGGTTAGGATAGTTTTACTTTGAATTATCTAATCATTGAGGAGAGAGCTAGAGTCAAGCTTGGGGTTGCAAAGTGTATTGTGGTTAATAAACAAGACACTTATGCATTTTAACAGTTTGGTCCTTATGGAATTATGCAAAGGCTATCACATCCAGTTAGATTAATTAAGGAACTTCTAGTATTTCCTGTTATCACAGGTTTTGTAAATTTTGTTCTTTCTAACAGAGATCACATTGCCCTTTATTTCTTGACTTCGTTATGAAGTCATAGTCATGCTGGCGCACGGCAATTTATCCTTTTCTTGCACATCTAGCCATCCTTGTCACCTGCCTTTGGAACATGTTGGTAGTCAAGTGCTGATTATAACTGTAATTATATGCTGTTAAGATTTGATTTTACTTTTAATAGGTCTAGTCGAGGTCCAACACTGGATGGTGATCTTGGTGTGTGCATAAGCGCTCCTGGTGGTGCTGTGTCTCCTGTTCCTACTTGGACCCTGCAACGGCGAATGCTTATGAATGGAACTTCAATGTCATCTCCTTCAGCTTGTGGTGGAGTTGCTATAATAATCAGTGGAATGAAGGTACATCAGATTGGATATCTGCACTGATATGCCTGTAGCGTAACATAACTTATCTTATTAGGCTGAAGGAGTTTCTATAAGTCCATATGTTGTGCGCAAAGCTTTGGAAAATACAGCAATCTCTGTTGGCATCAATCCAGAAGATAAGCTATCAATCGGTCAAGGACTCATGCAAGTTGACAGGTCAGTAGACTTGCATAAATTTTGATTCAGTTTTGCACTCTCTCTTCTTGAAGCTTTCATCTAGGAGTTGAACTCTTAATGTTCTTGCAAGAGCATGAAAGTCTACTCATAACTCAGGTATGCAATCTGACAGACAAGTATGACTCTGCAGTGCGTTTGAGTATCTTCTGCAAGGTCGGAATCTCCCATGTGTTTGCTATAAAGTCTCTGTTAACCGATCTGGAAAATCAAGTAAGATACAATTTCATTTTTCAGCTCAAAGACATACTGTACACACTTAATTTAACTTGCAAGAGTTACCAGTCTTAGATGGAATAATGTATGTATACGAACTGGAGATGGTGAGTTTAACAAGCTTAGCAGAGATATTAAAAAGTAAAGAAAAAACGAGTTGTAGCTGATGGGTTATGGACGATCTTCTTAGCTTGATACTAGTGAATGCTGATCAAAAGATTCAAGCATAAACTTTCTATTTTATTCAACATGTTATGAACAACGTTAAAGATTTTATAAATGGCGTAGGAGAATGATCCAGTGTGACTGTATGAGGCAGAATGTCTGCATCTTTCAGCATTATGGGGTACTCAGTTGTTATTGTTTTTCCTACATTTAACTCTGCAGTAGCCCTACGATTGGATTTTTTTGGAGGTGTCTCCTTCTGGATTTACTCTCCTCTGGGTTCATGCTAATTATACGGAGTAGATGGTCTAATTAAGTCATGTCCACGTGATGCAACTAATGGTGTTATGCCGTGCGCCTTTTTGGATTGGAGTTAAGGTTCTGTTATTTTGTAATATTCATACTGTTAGGTGATATCCTGATGTTGGTTTGGACATGTGAAGAGATATTGATGTTTCAGTGATGCAGTTAGAGTGAAAAAAGCATGGTTATCTAGGCGGTCGGGCATTGGCCATGGATGCCCGGACTGCGCCTAGGCGGAGGCCTAGCACTTCGTAGGCATTTTTCTTCTCACACACACACGTACACACACTCACACACACGCACGCACACATGCACACACACACACACACACACACACAAGCACACATGCACGCACACAAACACACACACACATATAAAGATGGGAACAAAAGGTGGCTGGAAGAGTAAGGAGAACTGAAAATCATGGACGAAGGTAAAAATGGGAACAAAAGGTGGCTGGAAGAGGAAGAAGAATAAGAAGAGGAGGGCGGGGGCTGACAGTAAAGAAAAAAAAAAGACGCACACATGAAGAGGAAGGAGGGGGAGGAGGAAGACGAGAGGGGGGGAAGAGGAGGAAGAGGATGTGGACGACGCAAAAGAAGAGAAGGCGGGAAGAGGAAGAGCAGGCTGGGGATGATACAAGAAAAAAGAAGCGGAGCAGGGAGGGGAAGAGGAAGAGGAGGCAGGGGAAGAGGAGGTCGAAGAGGAGGAAGAGGAGACATGGAGAAGGTTGTTGGTAAAAAAGCAAAAAAAAAAGAAAACTTATGTGCACGCAACCAGCGGCCTGCGAGGTGGCTTGCAAGCTGAAAGAGGAGGGGGAGAAAGGAAGATGGTGAGAGGGAAGAGGAGCGGTGAAATTACGTGTGCAATTGCCATCATTGTTGTCAGGAGAAGGGAGAGGTGGCGTTGTGGTTTAAAAAGGATTTTTAAAGCAATCAATCTAGGCCTATTAAGCACCCATGCAGGCCGCCCATGCCCAAATTGGCTGGGCGCCTGGGTGGCCGCCCGTACAACACAGAGTGAAAGTAGCGAAGAGCAACAGAAAATTATTGCAGACATGATAGATGAAAAGTGAATCTCGTAAATTTTTACAAACAAAGAAGATCTATTGGATTTTTTTAAATACTCACTATAAAAAACTAAGTCATTTCTTGACTTAAATATTGCAGGTCCTCTTTCAAGAGGAATTTACCTAAGGGAGCCTAATTCCTGCAAACAAAGTACTGAGGTAAATGCTTTCACTACTATTTTTCTTTTATATAAGTTTAAAGGATGATTCTTTTCTGATGATTTAGTAAGAATATATGGATTTTACTTGTCAAACAACATTTTTTATGTTGTATTAAAGTAGATTTCGGATGATTCAATTTTTTTTTGGTTTTAGTTATGATTCATGATTTCTTTCCCTTATACTCTTTTTATTCAATTTGTATATTCAATTTTATTTTTTATTTTCTTTTGTTACTAAAATGGATTGGCTTTTTATGTTCCTACCCGTACTAATAGCTAACTTTGAGGCTTGTGTGAGGCAAGTGGTCTAGGATCCCCAAGGGAGTGCACCTTGACCTACTAAAGATATTTGCTCCTTGGTTCTCTGCTGATGCATTTCTTGACCCTATTCATGGATGTTAATGCCCCCTTTTGGGCTATTACTCTAATTAAATATAACTTTGAAATTAGGTGTTGAATGCCTTATTATTTGGCTGTAATACCCTCAATATCCATTTTCAAGTTTTCCTTGGCCTCCATCTTAAAACTAATATTCATATTGGGCTGAATTTAAGGATCAATCAAAAAATGTATATGTACCCATGTATAACCCGAAACTATATAGTGCATGTGGAAAAACGATATGAGTGGGGAAGATCCCCTCGTGTAGATTTTTCTTATTGCTTGATAGATAGGAGGCAACCACCCTTTCCTATAAATAGGAGAAGGGGGAAGCATACAGACACTTAGACAAACCCTAATAGGCCAATACATAATTGGGCCCATGTTACAATTTAGATTAAATATAACTTAAGTAAAAGACTAAAACACTTAAGTAAATAGACACTCTAACAATACATAAGGAGGGAATAGGGATATGGTTCTAATAACCCCAAATATGTACATACTAGGAATTTTTTTCTTCATTATAAAAAGCTAATTTAAGATGACTGGGCATGCGAAGGCATCAAGGCACTGAAACTTGGGCATGCGAAGGCATTAAGGCACTCAAACTTGAACCTTGCTGTCTTAACAAGCATTGTTTGATGCATGGTTGGCTTAATCTTAAAGGCCCTCCGTCTCTTCTATACCGTGGCAAACAAATATATGTGAAAAACGAGGTGTGTTCTATGATGGAAAACCCAATTTAACATACTTTTAAGTCACATGAGATGTCCAAAAATGTCTCTTGCCAACCTTTCAACTTTTAAGACCCTAAAATTACGGTCCCTATGTACTTTTTGAATACCATTTCTCCCTCTTATTCCTATTTATAGTATTCTCTCTATGTTGGCTAAATGATCAAATCACCAATCTGCGTCAACTTTGATCTACCATATAAGATGCGAAGAAGAGCCACCCTACATGTGAGATACACATCATAGTTAAGGATGCAATTAACCCTTCGAAACTCTAGGTAAATTTTCTTGAAAAAAATATGGTCCTCGAGTTGAAGAGGATTGGATGCAATGGGTGGATGCTTTGACACTGGACAATTCTTATCTTACGGACTTGAATGCCTTGCATTAAAAATGATTGTATTATTAACCTTTTTTACTTTCTGAATTGATTACCTTTTAAGAGATACTGAAAAAATATTAATCTGGTTTTCACTTTGCCCCTTTTGAAAATGATCTTCATCCTTGTATCAACAATTTGCTTCTCCTTCATTTTTTACAAGAAAAGACTAAAAAGTTTATTTATTTATCTTATTTTGCAACTCTTGTTGTGATATTTTTCTTCTTTCATTAGTGAATGATTTTGGCCACTTAACACAACCAAATAAGGCAATGATCATATGATGAGCTTCAAATGTTGATTATTCCTATCCATTCTAACTCCACCGGACACATAAACCTTTGTTTTATGACTTGATCCCATTAAACTTATTTAACAGTTGCATTGCAATTACACAATTTGATGTTGCTAATTAAGTAATTGGCGAGCTCAAACATACTCTAATGTTCTATGCTATCCGTTTCAAGCTGGATCATGGGAAAGAAAAATATTCTTCTTTAACACAGAGTACCATTTATAGGACTCCCTAGTGTGGAATTTTTTTCTTAACAAAATTTGATGATGCATGGGTTTATACTAAATCTAGCAAGCTTTTCTCATATTTAACATGTAGAAGTTGAATCATTATATGCTTTGAGATTTTCCAACTGTTAATATATCCCTTTTATATCTAGTTTATTTATATTCTGTAATTTCTATTTACTGCTGGACCTCTAGTAATTGTCTCAATTATCGTATTAATAAAAGGAAGAGGATACATAGCGTATCCCTTCACCGCTGCAGCGCAAGAAGCCTTGTGGCACATTGCTTCTCACATGGTATCAGAGCAACATCTGTCCTAGGGATAGACCAGCCGTCACCCTAGCCAACAACACCGGTAGCTAGCGCAAAGACCAGCCACCGCCGACCAAGGGCCAACAACAACCGACACCAAGGCCAGCCGCAGCCACTGCCGACACCCGTGCCAGGTAGAGAGACAACCACCCCCGGCCAGCGGTCCCGCAAGATCTGTCGCTGACCAACATGTCAGCGGATCTCTTCGGTTAATCCAACATATTAAAAATCCAAAGGAAGGGTCCACGTCTACATCGGAAATTCCTAATCACATCTCCATGTGTGATTAGGGAATTTTCAGTTGGGGGCTGAGGATGCGTCAGACGCACATCTAATTTGTTGACGTGACGTGTATCTTTCCGTCACTCTGTTCTTCTCTTGACGTGCATCACTCCGTCATCCCGTCCTCTTGACGTGTATCACTCCGTCATCCTATCTTCCTTCTGAATCATGGAGGACGCTAAGGCATCGATTATCTACAACGAGATGTCACCTATCTCCTCCATCAAGCTGAACGGGAAGAATTATCTCTTGTGGATGAATGCTGTCCATATAGTGTTGGAATCCCAAGACAGGGCAAAGCATGTTGAGTCTGATCCTCCTGCAACTACTGACAAAGGCTATGCTGAATGCAAGCGTCATAACAGTCTGGTGAAGACATGGCTATGGGGGAGTATGGAACTTGGAATTGCTGCTAGGTTCATGTTCTACACCACTGCGAAAGAGATATGGGATGCAGTCAAGAAACATTACTCTCAAGAGAAGAATGCTCTTCATCAGTTCATGATATATGGCCGCCAGTTTGCAGAACAACATGGAGACAAGCCTTTGGAAGAATATTTTGGGGTGATCCAATCTATTGCTCAAGAAATGAGTTTGTTTCATCCAATGAATGTTCAAGAACAAGTCAAGGATAGAGATGACCTGATTACAACAAAGTTCTTATCTGGCTTGAGCTCTTCATTCAGTTCAACCCGCAGTGTTATCTTAGCTTCTGACAAACTTCCTAGCCCGGAAGAAGCTTATTCACGGGTTTTACAATCAAACTTTGAATTTGTTGATTCTACAACTGTCCCGTCTCCTGGAGATTCTCATGCATCTGTAGCTGCTGCAGTTAGAGGAGGCCATACAAGTACACGCCGAGGAGGTGGCACACAGTCTAAGTGCACTTTTTGTGGCCGTCTTGGACACATGGTGGAGAAATATTGGAAGAAATATGGTAGAACTTCTGCACCACCTGGTGGGATAGCAAACTTTACTGGCACTATCGAGTCTTCTGAGCCTCCTGCTTTGAGTTTTGGACCTTCTGGCATCACACTCACCAAGGAGGAATATGATAGGTTTATTCTGGCTACTCAACATCTAAGTTTGGGATCATCTTCTTCTTCAGCCGTCTTGGCGTCTACTACTGGTAATCATGCTACTTCTTTACTGGCTTCTAGTTCAACTTCTTCATGGGTGGTTGACTCTGGAGCTTCACAACACATGACTGGTATGAGGACACTGCTTCATTCCATTGACTCACATATTCCTCACCAGTCTATGACATTAGCAGATGGTTCAGTGAGGAGAGTGTTAGCCAATGGATTTGTTTCTCTGACTCCTAGAATTTATCTTAAATCTGTACATTATGTGTCTGCATTATCTTTTAATCTTCTTTTTGTTGCAAAATTGATTGATACTGTGAAATGTACGGTGACATTTGGACCCTCTTGTTTTTGTATTACAAGATCTCAAGAGTATGAGGACGCTTGGTGGGGGCCTAGGAAAGGTGATCTCTACCTCTTCCATGATGGAAGTCTGCCTTGCCAAGTATCTGCTCCTGCTATCCTTTTGAGTGGTTCTCCTTTACTGTGACACTACAAATATTGACATCCTTCTCTGAAGAGCTTGAGGAAGTTAGAACCTGATTTATCACAGGTGTCTTCATTAGAGTGTCAATCCTGTCAGTTGGGGAAACATCATAGAGTGTCATATCCCAGTCGTGTCAATGAATGGGCTCTTCGTCCCTTTGAGTTAGTCCATAATGATGTTTGGGGTCCTGTAAAAGAAAGCAGTTATAATGGCTTTCACGATTTTATTTCCTTTTTTGGATGATTTTTCTCGCATGACATAGATTTATTTGTTGAAGAGTCGAGTGTCTGTGTTATCCATTGTCAAGCATTTTCATCAAGAAATAAAAGTCTAATTTGATTGGAATATTAAAATTCTTCAATCTAATAATGCCTGAATATATTCAAAATGGGGTTGATACATTGTACATCCTATCTTCACACTCTGTAACAAAATGGGGTAGCTGAGAGGAAAAGTCTGTCACCTTGATATTTCCAGGACAATTATGTTTCAATCTAATGTTCCTAAGAGATTTTGGTCTGACGCTTTACTTACTGCATGTTTTCTGATCAATAGGCAACTCTCTTCTGGCTTCAAGGATGTATTCTGTTCTCTGTCTTACATCCTAATGATCAACCATTTTTTGTTCCCCTCTGGGTGTTTGGTTGTACTTCGTTTGTCCACAATTTTGATCCTAAGGATGATAAACTATCTCCTAGGTCGATTAGGACTCTCTTTCTGGGTTACTCCCAACACCAACAAGGGGTACAAGTGTTACTGTCCCAATCTCCGTCGTATGTTTGTGTCTAGGGATGCAACTTTTCACGAGTTCACTCCATATTTCTCTAGTGTTCCTAGTAAGGGGCAGTAATTGTGTGAGAGTGAGAGAGTGCTACCATCAGAAACCAGTGAGCGAGTGCCACCACCACATCAGAGTGAGAGAGTGCCACCTATCATTCCAGAATATTCTGCAATTCATGAAGGTGACTCCTACAACAAAAGAAATGTCAGGGCTGCATCCCATATGTCTTTGGCAGTAGTATAGAACGTAAACCTAGCAGCAATACCAGGTTCCATGCTCCCCCATAGCCATATCTTCACCAAACTATTATGACGCTTCCATTCAACATAGCCTTTGTCAGTAGAAGCAGGAGGATCAGAATCAACATGCCTTGCCTTATCTCGGGATTCTAACACTGTATGGACAACATTCATCCACAAGAGATAATTCTTCCCGTCTAGCTTGATGGAGAGGATAGGTGACATCTCGTTGTAGATGGTAGATGCCTTTGTGTCCTCCATGATTCAACAGAGAGATAAGGTGACAGAGAGATACACGTCATAAAAAGGGTTGAGGTGACGAAGAGATACACGTCACCGGAAGGATTGAGTTATGGGGAGATACACGTCACGTCAAAAAATTAGATGCGTGTTTGACGCATCCACAACCCCCAAACGAAAATTCCCTAATCACACATGGAGGGATGTGATTAGGAATTTCCTACGTACAGACGGACCCTCCGGTATGAAATTTAATGCACCATTGCCTTCGGAATAACCGGAGGAAGCGACCGGAGGAAGGAGCTGCTGCGGCTGGTGCGCCTACTCTGGGCCGACGGCGGCAGCGACCACCCTTGGCCAACAGCGGCGGCTGCCACCCTGGGCGGCGACGACTGCTTGTTGCCTGGGAGGGCTGCGGCCTCGGCCTGCTAGCCTGTGTGGCCGACTACGGCGTGGAGGAGGAGAAGAGAAGAGAGAGAAGGAGAGGGGGGGGGCTTGGAGGGACCCTAGGAGCAAGCTTGCTTTGGTACCATGTAGATGTGGACACCACAAAGCAACATGCAATGCAACTTGCATGAGGGTTCATGACCCCTCACCCTTTATTAATAGAAACTTGGAGAAATTACATAGAGGTGCAGTAACATATAGAAATTACAAATAATAGAGTATAAAGAGATATATTAATAGTATGAATGATAGGAGGTCTACATCTGGATATTGTACTTTTGTAGGACATCACCTTATCACCTGTAAAAGTAAGAAGCAAAATGATGTGGCACGATCTAGCATGGAGGCTGAGTATAGAGCAAAGGCTCATGCTTGTTGCGAGTTGTAGTGGGTTCAATATGTGCTTTCTGAATTAAAGAATGCTGTGTTGTCTCCCATAGAGCTCAGATGTGGTAATCAAGCTGCAATATATATTGCCAAGAACCTAGTCTTCCATGAACGCACTAAGCACATAAAAGTTGATTGCCACTTCATCAGAGATCAGATCAAGAATGGGAAGTGTTAATATAGATGTTTTATGTTTATTATATTCCTATATGTAATTTACATTTACTGCTGGACCACCTTGTAATTTACCCTTCTCAATTATTAATAAAGGAGGGAGAACGCTTTGTGGCTCCCACACACGCTGCGTATTGTGGCTACTATACCCCGCATACATGGTACCAGAGCGCTCCGTTCCTGGTCTCCCTAGGCGCCACCGCTAGCCCCTTCTTCTCCAGTCGTCGCCGCCTCCTGCAGTAGGGCCGCTGGCCGCTGCCAGAGACTGCAGCAGCGCCGTTGGCCAGAGACAGCAGGGCCGCCGCCTGTCGGCAGCAGCGGAACAGCCGCCGGCAGCTCAGGGCTCTCAAGCGCCAGGTGGGCTTCCGTCAAGTGACGCGGGTGTCCTTGAATATCTGAGACGGAGTTCTAAAACTCCAGATCTGTTGCGAATATGTGTATCAATATATATTTTCCGTAAAATGCACAATGACGTTTGGTCCTTCTTGTTTCGTATTACAGGATCTCAAGAGTATTAGGACGATTGGTGGGGGGCCTAGGAAAGGTGATCTCTACCTCTTTCATGGTCCAAGTGTGCCTCGTCAAGTATATACTGCACCAGCCCCTGCTATTCTTTTGAGTGGTTCTCCCTTACTGTGGCACTACATATATGGTCACCCTTCTTTGGAGAGTGTACGGAAGCTAGAACTAGATTTATCACATGTGTCTACTATAGAGTGTCAGTCTTGTCAGTTAGGGAAGCATCATAGGATGTCTTGCCCTAGTTGTGTCAATAAAAGGGCTCTTCGTCCCTTTGAACTTGTTCGCAGTGATGTCTGGGGTCCTGTAAAAGAGAGCAGTTATAATGGTTCCAAATATTTTATTTCTTTTGTAGATGATTTTTCTCGCATGACATGGATTTATTTGAAGAGTTGAGAGTCTGTGTTATCCATTGTCAACCATTTTCATCAAGAAATAAAGTTTTAGTTTGATTGCAATATTAAAATTCTTCACTCTGATAATGCCTTGGAATATGTTCAACGTGCTATGGTTGATTTTTGTAGTTCTGTTGGAATGATACATTGTACGTCTTGCCCTCATACACCCCAACAAAATGGGGTGGCTGAGAGAAAAATTGTCACCTTCTTGATATTGCTAAGACTATTATATTTCTGTCCAATGTTCCAAGGAGATTTTGGTCTGATGCTTTATTGATTGCTTGTTTTCTTATTAATAGGCAACCCTCTTCTGTACCCCAAGGGTGCACTCCATTCTCTGTTTTACGCCCGCATGATTAGCCCTTTCTTGTTCCTCTTAGAGTATTTGGTTGCACCTCCTTTGTTCATAACTTTGATCCTAAGGCTGACAAATTGTCTCTGCGGTCTATCATGACTCTTTCTTGGGTACTCCAATACCAGCAAGGGGTACAAGTGTTATTGACCGAGTCTTCGCCGCATGTTTGTGTCTATGTATGTCACTTTTCATGAGTCCACTCCATATTTCTCTAGTGTTCCCTGTAAGGGGGAGCAATTATGTGAGAGTGAGGGAGTGCCACCACCATCACAAATCAGTGAGGGAGTGCTAGCACAACAAAGTGAGAGAGTGCCACCCATCTTTTTTGAAGATACTATCCTCCAGGAGGGGGCATTTGATGATGTTCCTCCAATTCAACAGTACACTCAGGTATATCACAGACGAGGCAGGCAAGATCATGATGAGATAGCGACACCTGTCGATGTGCCTTCCCCATCTTACTCTACTCAAGAGATTCTTGAAGGGACATCTGATCTTGATGTTCCAATTGCTCTCCGTAAAGGTACTCACTCGTGTACTATTCTTCATCCTATTACATGGTGTTTGCTGTTTGTCAAATCTGTCTAAGCAGGCACCCTCTTTTGCTCTTGGGATCGATTTTGTGACTATTCCGAAGAATCATGTTGATGCAATGAAGGTTGATGGCTGTTTACATGCAATGAAATCTAAAATGTTTGCTCTTGCACAGATTAATACGTGAGAACTTTAGGATTTACCTTCAAATAAAAATGATGTGGGTTGCAGATGGGTCTTTACAGTTAAACACAATCAAGATGGTTCAGTAGAGAGGTTGAAGGCTAGACTGGTAGAGAAAGGATACACTCAGACATATGGTGTTGATTTCTTTAAGACCTTCTCACCAGTGGCTCGTCTTAATTATGTGAGGATCGTTATTTCTCTGGCTACCACCTTTGACTGGTCACTATATCAGCTTGATGTCAAAAATGCCTTCCTACATGGTAATCCACAGGAAGAAGTGTACATGGAGCAACCTCCTGGCTTTGTTGCTCAGGGGGAGTGTCAGAAGGTGTGTAGACTGAAGAAGGCTATTTATGGGTTGAAAAAAAATCTCCTCGAGCTTGGTTTGACAAGTTCAATGCTATTGTATTACAAATGGGCTTCTCACGTTTTGTGACTGATCACTCATTATTTTATTCTAAGTCTTCTGGTGGGTCCATCATTATTGCCGTTTATGTTGATGATATTGTTATTAGTGGCAGTAATTCTATAGGCATATCTGATGTTAAAGAAGGATTGCAGAAACACTTTCACACGAAGTACCTAGGCAAATTGAGGTACTTTATGGGCATTGAAGTTCTTAGATCTCATACAGGCACGAATTATCTCAAAGGAAATATGTGCTACATCTACTTCATGAGACAAGCATGAGTGAGTCCTAGCCAGTATCCACTCCTATAGACTATCATGTGAAGGAGAAGACCGATGATACCGATTATCCTGATACAAGGTATTATAGGAAGATTGTGGGTAAGTTGATATATTTGACAGTTACCCATCCTAACATTTTCTTTGCTGTAGGAGAGGTGAGTCAGCACATGAGCTCACCCAAACAGGCCCATTGGACAGCAGTTTGTTGTATTCTTAGATATTTGAAAAGTGCCACTGGAAAAGGGATCACATATCTTAGACCTAAAGTTTCTCCATCTACTATTATTCATACAGGCTATGCAGATGCAAATTGGGCTGGTAACCAAAATGACAGAAGATCCACATCTGGATATTGTACCTTTCTAGGGAATCATCTTATTACCTGGAAAAGTAAGAAGCAGAGTGTGGTGGCCCGTTCTAGTACAGAAGTAGAATATAGAGCTATGGCTCGTGCTTGTTGTGAACTACACTGGGTTCAATCCGTGCTAGCCGAATTGAAAATTCCTGTGATATCTCCCGTTGAGCTTAGATATGACAATCAAGCTGCTATTTATATTGCTAAGAATTCAATCTTCCATGAACACACTAAACACGTAGATGTTGACTGTCATTTTGTCAGAGATCAAGTTAAGAATGGAAAGGTGGTGACTCCTCATGTCAAATCTGAAGATCAACTTGCTGATGTTCTTACAAAGCCATCGAGTCTAGCAATGTTTCAAAATCTTAGTAATAGGCTGGGCATACATGATGTGTACGCTCCAACTTGAGGGTGTGTGTTAATATAGCTGTTTTATGTTTATTATATTCCTATATGTAATTTACAGTTACTGCTGGACCACCTTATAATTTACCCTTCTCAATTATTAATAAAAGGGGGAGAGCGCTTTGCGGCTCCCTCACACGCTGCGTATTGCGGCTACTGTAACCCGCGTACAGGAAGGTTGTGGCTCCTCATGTCAAATCTGAGGATCAACTTGCCGATGTTCTCACAAAGCCGTTAAGTCCATCAACTTTTCAAAGTTTCTGCAACAAGTTGGGCATACACGATGTGTACACTCCAACTTGAGGGGGAGTGTTAATATATCTATTTTATATTCAGTTTATTTATATTCTGTAATTTCTATTTATTGCTGGACCTCTATGTAATGGTCTCAATTCTCTTATTAATAAAAGGAAAAGGATACGTAGCGTATCCCTTCACCGCTGCAGTGCAAGTAGCCTTGCAGCACATTGCTTCTCACATCTAGCAATCTTTTCTCATGATGCATAGGTTTATACCACATCTAGCAACCTTTTCTCATATTTAACATGTAAAAGTTGAATTATTATATGCTTTGAGATTTTCTAACCTTTTAGGGTTTGATTTTGCTGAGTCTAGGATTTTCCCTCTTCCTGTAGAAAGGATGTTAGAATATAGTAATACAACTATTATGTCTATATTCTCCATCCTTGAAATGTATTTTCGTAGTGTAGTGATGTAGCCATGCTACAGAGAAGAAGAAAGAGAGGGATAAATTTGCAACAAGAAAAATAAATTCCAATTCATATTCGACTGCCTCGACAAAGGCCCCAAGGTTGGCTTATGTAGGACTACATGACTTGACCCACAAGTAATAGAAATTGTTAGAGAGTCTATATTAGCCTATTTAGTTAATAGGGAAATTAGTTATTGGGCTTTTGTATTTCAGCCCATTTAGATTACTTGTGTCGTAAGTCTTAGGGCATCTCCCCTCTCCTATATAAAGGAGAGGGCGTCCAGTCTTGTGTTAATCCCATTGCATTCAATCTAATCTTATTTTTAACATGGTATCAGAGTGGTGAACAAAAACGGCGGCGTGAACAGTAACAGACAGAGCCACCACCACACCTCTATCCCGCACAATCAGGTGATGGTGCTGACGTACGGAAAGGAATATGGATCGTTTGAGAAAGAGAAAGATATGCCATGGAGGTCGGGAGATGCCTAGCGGGCAGCCGACCTAAGCCATGGCAACGGCGGCGGCCGCCCGCCCGCAGGCCGGGTTCTTCCCCTCAGTTGCTCTCTGGAAAAGACGAGCGGCGGCGGCTAGGGCTGTGTGCGCGCCGGAAAGGAGAGGGAGGAGGGGAGGCGACTAGGTTTCCCTCAAGAGCGAACGTGCTCTGTTCACGCAGGAATTACTGTTCACTCCGTCGATCTGTTCACGCCGGAGTTACTGTTCACCGCCCGAGTTACTGTTCACGCCGCCATTTTTGTTCACCGCTCTGATGCCATGTTAAAAATAAGATTAGATTGAATGCAATGGGATGAATACAAGACTGGACGCCCTCTCCTTTATATAGGAGAGGGGAGACGCCCTAAGACTTGGGACACAAGTAATCTAAATGGGCTGAAATACAAAAGCCCAATAACTAATTACCCTATTAACTAAATAGGCTAATATAGACTCTCTAACAGAAATAAACTCCTATTTAATAAAATTCGGAATTAATTAAAACCTTTAAAATAAAAGAAAACATAAAAGATTTACAGCTAAGTACATCATCTAGATAATTTGCACTTAGGTCCGTAACTATGAAAATAACGTAAAAACAAGTAGAATAAAGTCTAATATGTCCTACATCGTGTAGCCTTAGAGAATGGCGTCAATGTTTTTGCCATCGAATTGTGGTTGCTGCCTAGGCCTATACTATTTAGAATATCTTCTTGCCTTAGGGTTATAGTTGATTTTTCTTCTAATTCTAGTCCTATCATTATATTAATATCTTATTATCTAATAGTAGATCTTTCATCTTCATCTTAATCATAAGTGAGAATGGCCACAATATGCATCGCCCCACTTTCATACACTATTAAGGGCGATGCGACAACATCTCTTTAGACTTCAAGCATATTTATCTCCATGCACTTAGCAGTCACACATCCATTGATACATTTATATTTAAGCACCAATTGATTATTGTTGGTGAACTATTAATTTTGTTGCTAAGGCCAAGTGTCTAAAGAGCAATACATGACTCTTGCCTTGTTCCGATATCACAATATCACATTAGTCCCATCCATCTATCATTGGAGGCCAAGCGAGACCTAAAAACCCAGTGCATGATTATCTCCTCATTAGTGGCCATAAATGATAAGTTTCGCCCGATGTGTCTATAATTGCTTGTTTCCCAATGTAGCAATCATGGTGATTCATTTTTCTAGCGGCCCCAAATTTATTGATAAACTTTTCCACATTGATTTTGGTACATTTGTTGGTGCTTCGCATGTAAATCCATATATAGTTTTGGCCACCCGATATTTCACAACAAGTGTGTATAAAATTGTATCCTTATAGGATTGGTGCATGATGGTGTTTCAAACACAAACGGGTTTGAATCTAATGTTAATCAACCTCTAAACTATTGTATCATTATAGAATTGTATCCAAACACAAGTTGTAGTGCCTAATGTTGATTGTTGCATGCAATCGTAGTTCATTTAATGAGCCTTCCTAGAAGATTAAGGGCCGTCCATCATTGTCCTTACAATGTCCACGATTATGAGCAATCGTCCACCCCTCGAAGTTCTTTTCTAGATGTCGTCTTCGACTAGCCTGTGACCAGCTACTGTGGACAATCCTACCATTGTGAGACGGAGACATCATATCATCATCGTTCCAACGAACAACACAATTCATGCATAAGCTCTTTAAATAATAAATAATTGCACTCTCCAAAAAGTCTTATAAACTCACATCCAAATTTCTTTCGAGTCATAAAACCTTAAATATTCAACTTTCTCATATCTGGAATATCAACCAATACTTCGGTCATATAATAGATAGTTCTCCTCACCACTTCTCTAATGTAGATTTATAAATATTTATTTATGCTCATATTTATCGCTTCCCCTCTTTACTTTCACTTTCCTCCTACACTATTTCCCCCATTTTTGTATCTTACAAGCGGGGTGGTTGTTTATTTTTAGTACAAGTTCATCTTCTATACTCAAGTGTGGTCTCGAGAGAGCGATAGGTATATGTATATTTGAAGCATACTTGTTGAGTCGGCTGGTCGCTGGTTGGGGTCCGACTAGCCTACCGCCCAAATTTAGACCTCAGTTTGGCGTCCGCCCAGGGCGACTGGTCGGCTAGTCGGCCCAGGCAAAGCCTGGGCAGCCACTTAGTTAGGCTAGAGCCAAGAATGATAAGGTTTCTTTTTGCTATTCTAATCCCCCAACCCCTATCCCAAATGTTTGTGTTTGTCTTTTACCATGATTTGATGTGAACATCAATTTCATTCACACTATACTAGTTCACTTAATAATTTTTTAATTTAGTCACAACAATTCAACAAGGACTGAAAGTCTAAATTCAGTAATGGTATATGATCTCTATCGAATTATATTTGTTTAATTTGAATACATTGAATAATCTTCATTCAAAAATTTTGAGGTGTTTTATGACATTATTTATCGAATCTAGGTTATTACATGCTTACATTAGTGGATTTATGTAATTATTGTATATAACTTTATGTAGATGATCAATATTATGTAAATATCATACCTACGATTGGGCGATGGACTAGTCGACGACTAGTCGGCTGGTCGCCCAACTAGGAAAGGTGACTGACTGGCCCCTTTGGCAAGTATGATTTGAAGGTTGTGTTTTTCATTTGCATCTTACAAGAATTCCAAAAATTCTAACCAAGCTTGTTTCATCTAATGCATTGTCAAATCTTCATAGACTACATGAGTAGTGTTATGGATCTTAAACCTTACCAATCCAATGATTGTTTGGACTATAGTAGTATGGTGCTAGTTGAAGTCCCGCCAAAATAATTCTCTGATGATCCACAAGCCCACCATGTCTATTTCTTCTACAAGTGTGGCATTGTTTTATGGCTCCAACTATTATCCTTGATTTGTCCCTTAATGCTTATCGATTTATGATATTAAATGTACACTCCTTTTGGTGCAACTGTGATCATAATTTCTTTAACTTTAATTGAATAAGCGTGTTTCAATGTGCACAAATGAGTGAAATTGTCATTAGGCAACACTAGTGACTGTAACTTTGATTAATCACGTGGTCCAAGCGGCAACGGCAATGTTTTCACAATTGTGTCAAAGCAATCAAAAAAATCTAGTGCGCATGTTGTGACTTGTCATGCCATAGCCCCCTCCCCCACAACCTAGTCTACTTGGTACATTTTAACTTGCCAAAGAAGCTCTTTCATTTGATCCACATCGGGGGAGTTCTAGGTCATCAAACGTGAATAGGAGTAACTTTTATTATTGAAGATGATCTTGAGAAGTCGTGTGTTACACACGAGTCTCAAATAGTCGTATGATGTAAAGATGGGTCTTATAATCCGTTTCCAATTGGTGTAAATTTGAATTGTGTTTTCGAGAATGGACCTTGGTTCATCCATGAAAACCTATTATCGAAAAATGGGAACTCAGAACCTCTGAAAAATGGGGGTAATAACATTTTTTCTCGTATCGGTTCACTCCTGTGCAAATCTCTTCGTTTGAATAGATTAACAAAGATAGGAAAGAAACTTGAGTTTGCTTGCCTACAATGTTTTAAAAAATGCGAAGCGAGAAGGGTGCAAAAAGGACCTTGTAGCCGATTAATCGCAAGGCGGGAGATTAAGCAGACACTTAAAAAAAAAACAGATTTGAATTTCTTATAAACTTTTATCCAAAATTACATATGTATGCGAATACTTTATAACACAACTATAAAACAATGTTTATAGCTATATAATATAGTAAACAATATACTCGTCATAAATAAAGCACCATACACCTATAAAATAATAAGTGTATACGCATGATACAACAACAATTTTGTATCACGTGTGCATAGCTAAACAGTAAACAATAGACTTATCATAGATACCTTACAAACTTATTGTTGCATATGCACATCATGAATTAGTCATACATCACAGCTGTACCTTTCATCAAAGTATGCATTCTAAATTAGATAATAATTACATATTTATTTACTTGAATACATTACAACAGTACCCTATCATTACAACTTACATACAAAGTATACATTCTAAATTAGAATAGGTATATCAAAGAACGTTTAATGTATGCAAGTTTAATATATTATATTCAATACTAATTAGACCATATAATGTACTTAATGTTGCATCATTACATGCTTACAACAATATTTTTATAAAAAAACGGGCAAAAAGCATGGAAAAAGCGGGAAACAACGGGTGAAGCGGGCAAAAAGTGGCCGGTTTTCTTCAATCCGCTCCACAACCGCTTTAGGGTTTTTTAATTGGCCAGGACATGTTGTGATTAAGCGGCCACTCAATATGATTTTAAATCACTGCTTGCCTATATATGTTGTTATCAACATCCTCAAGCTTTCCATCCCAAGAAAATATGCGGTACGATAATTCTCAATTGCTGTATATTTGGATATCAATACATCCTCTGCAAGAACAGATCTTCATGATTAGAGTTCACAACAACAATACAATCCTATAACGGGTTATAGTCATGCAGCTGAGATGATTACTATTAATTAAGGAGTGTACACAGGGTACACTCCTATACTTCCCAATGCGGGACTAAATATAGGACCAAGATAAACATTAACACTTCCCCTCACCAGTCGTGCCAAACGTGTCAACTAAAGCAGAAAATAGCTTTTTACTCAAAGGTTTGGCAAAGACATGCAATTTTCTTCATTGATGTTGTGAATGAGGTGCTAATCATCTGGGCATGTATCACTTTAGCACAAAGTTTTGTTGACTTCAATGTGGTTGGTTCTTTTGTGAAATACATAATTATTAGTGATGAATATAGCTGCAACTCTGTCAGTCTAGGAAGGACAAACACAGAAACGGGCATGGACACAAACATAGACACGGACACGATACACAATGATTTAAAGAAATAGGACAGACGGCGTATGACAATATATATATATATATTTATTAATATATATATATATATATATATATGTATGTATGTATATATATGTTTATATTTGATTCAGAATATTTTCTAATGCAAAAACCATAAAACTTGTAGAAATAAGCAAGATGAATGAACCCTGAGTCATACAAAGATAACATAAGATAATGTTTGCTACATCATTACATCTAAAATATTGAAACCACAAAATCAGATGGGTTTATAGTGTTTGCGACAAACATAACATCCAAAATATTAAAACCACTAAATCAGTTGAGAACAATCACATCCTAGTCCTACTCAACCAAAATATCAACGTCACATCGACATCATCATTGGATACGATGAACTCCATCTCTGGGTCATCAAGTGACAACTCAGCCACTTCAAGAAGTCCTACTCCTTTAAAGGAATAAAATGCATTGTGAAATAATATTGTATTGAACTGATTCGATTATTAAAAGAGGTACAACCCTGTCCTATATATAGGAGCAAGGGAGAAACCCTGAGACTTGTGTCCCAAGTAATCTAAACGGGGAGAGACACTAAAGGCCCACTACTAATTAACCTATAAACTAAATAGGCTAATATATACTCTTTAACACTCCCCCTCAAGCTGAATCATGGGTGAAACACATGTCCAAACATGGAGTTACAGGACTCGATAAAACGATAACAGAAGATAGATGTCACTCCCCATACAAAATAGACACTCCCCCTTAAAACTCCCCCAGAATCATACGATGGCGCCTCTTTTCTTTGAAATTGTATTCTGCAGGTTGGAGATCCTCGAGCACCGATGAAGGTCTTTTGGAGTGCATCTGGAATGAAGAACATCTGAAATGGAACCTGAATACTGTAGCAATAATTCACCACTTGGAGCAGACGATCATCAATACCATGACTACTGCAACTTCACTGGAATACGTACTTAACGCGACACGAATGCGGATACACAGTGTCGATGTAGCAGTAGCGGAATCTTCAAATTGTCTGGGAAGACGTGCATAACGTGGCACAAACACGAACGAACGATAAGCTGGTTATACGATGCAGGTACCATAACTCTGTCGCGTTCCAGGGGACCCGAGTCAACATGTCTTGCCTTATCGCGAGATTCCAAGACAGTGTGAACTGCATTCATCCATAGTAGATTGTTTTTCCCGTTGAGTTTGATGGAGGGGATAGGAGACGCCTCGCCGTAGGAAATCTTGGTGTCCTCCATTGTAGACGGGAAGACAGTGACAGATTGATACACGTCACAGAGAAAGCTGAGGTGACGGAGAGATACACGTCACAGAGATAGATGGGGTGACAGAGAGATACACGTCACAACCAAAAAGTAATGGATAAATGCGTTACTGACACATTCACAGCCTCCAACCGATTTTCCTAGTCACACATGGAGATGTGACTAGGAGTACAACCGTCGGGTGACGAGTCCTCCGATTTAGATTTTAGACGACCGTCGAATCACCCGAAGACCCCAAACAACTTGTGGTGGAGTCTACGATAGCATTAGAGATCTACCGAAGACCCAACGTAGAAGGAGATAACCCTGCAAGCCCGATGTCTCACTCCAGATCAGTGGATGGGCTACAGCCGGACGGTGGCCCTGCCGCTGCCGCCTCTCGGCAGCGCCGCTGGCACGGAGAGAAAGAAAGAGGAGCGCTGCCGGCAAAGAGAAAGAAGGAGAAAGGGAGAAGCAGTGGTGGAAGAAGAGAGATGCCCTAGATCGAGCTTTGCTCTGATACCATGTTAGAAGAGGTGAGGGGGAGAGGAGACGAAACACCGAGAGATTTGTCGGCTGCAAGGAGAAGCTTTCTTGAGAGGGCAATAGCCGTCTCACTTCTTTTTATATATTTGGGTAAGATACATTGTGGTACAAAGGAGAAAATAATAGAAAAACAATAAAACAAATAATATAATGAAAATAGAACCAGGAGGCAGATTGCAGATTTCCGCCGCTGTAGCAACCTCGATACCATCGACAGGACTGTCGATGGTATCGACAGAATGATGTTCTGTCGCTGTGATGATCTCGATACCATCGACCTCCTGTCGATGGTATCGATGGGGATACAGGTTGTTTCACAGTACATAATCCCAATGTCGATTTCTACCTATCCATGCTCCAACATAGTCTTAGTACAATACCCATTCTTCATCATATAGAATCCTTTTTTAAGACAACTCTTAAGATACCAAACAATGTGACGTACAACATTCCAACGACACTTTTAGGTTTGTCTTGGTAATGACTCACCATGGCGACACCAATAGTATTGTCAGGACGAGGTGCTTTAAGATATTGAGTTTTCTTACTCTCTTCTTGTATCTCTTGTGTATATGGGTATCATCATCATATCGAGTATTGACGTCGTGAAGTATTTCTGCCAGTTTACTTTCACTCCAAGTGTGCCACTATCATTGAGAAGGCTAAAAAGGCATTTCCACTAGGATAGGTTAATTGCCAATGTAGTTCAAGTGACTTAAATATCGAGGAAATATTGCAATCTCCCAAGGTCTTTGGTAACAAATTCTTGCACAGATATTGCATTTGTTTGAATGCCTTTTACATGCCATGGATAGATGATGTCATCATCACATACAAGTTAAACAATATTACTAGATTCATCTTTTTAACAAAACGCTAAAAATTATAGTTGAACCAATAGAATCATGTCTTTAGAGGGATTTGACTTTGTTTGTCAAACTAGACACATGGACTCTCCATGAGACCATAGATACCTGTGCTTAGACTATAGATGGATCTCTTGTGATATTGAAAAGGCAAACTTGTTGCCAAGGGATGCACTTGAATCTAGGGTTGATTATTTTGGAACTTTTTCTCATGTTGCTCATCTCAACTATGTGCTTATTCTTATTTCTGTTGTTGTGAAAACCAAGGTTGACTTGCTGGAGACTGTCCATGTCACAACCTCCCAGTTATGTCATTTCGGAGTATTTTGAAAAAGTTTGCCATCTTAAAAATGCTATTGTTGGCTTTAACAGAGTCCCCGAGCGTGGTTTGATACTTTATCACTTATACAGAATAAATTTCTTTTGATTTGTTCCCATCGTGATCATTCTATGTTTATCAAAACTACTACTGTTGGTATTATCGCACTCATTGTTTGTGTGGATGACATCATCTTTCTACAAGTGATTACACGTGTATTGTTGATACAAAGTAATATCTTATGCAACATTTTGTTATCAAAAACCTTGTATGCTGCAATATTCTTTGGCTTTAAGATGGACCCCAATAAGAATGGTATAATTTCATGTCAAAGAAAGTATACTCAATTTATTCATGAAACAAAAATGCTTAGGTGTCGGCCTGCAATATCTCCCATGGAACATTTTATTATCAAAAACCTTGTATGCTGCAATATTCTTTGGCTTTAAGATGGACCCCAATAAGAATGGTATAATTTCATGTCAAAGAAAGTATACTCAATTCTATGTTTATCAAAACTACTACTGTTGGTATTATTGCACTCATTGTTTGTGTGGATGACATCATCTTTCTACAAGTGATTACACGTGTATTGTTGATACAAAGTAATATCTTATGCAACATTTTGTTATCAAAAACCTTGTATGCTGCAATATTCTTTGGCTTTAAGATGGACCCCAATAAGAATGGTATAATTTCATGTCAAAGAAAGTATACTCAATGCAATATCTCCCATGGACCATGACATAATCTATGGGCAACAACCAATGAATCTTTGGAGGACAAGTCTAGTTGCAAGCACTTGTTTGGAACATACTGTCAAATTCAGGATTCCACAGTTTTTAGGCTTGCTAAAAAAACTCAGATGATGATGATGATGATGATGATGATGATGATCATCATCATCATCTCTCTTTATAAGCTCATCCCATGTTAATTTAAGTCTTCCTCTTCTTCTATTTATTGTGCTTGACTCAATAGCATTGCTTCGTATCTAGGAAGCACGGACACTTATTGAAGGCTGCTGTGTCCGTGTCCAACGCGTGTCCAACATGGACACACTTTGGACACACCTGGACGCGTGGCGAGGCGTGTCCACTTTGATTTTTTTATTGAAGTGTTGGACACGGCTTGGACACTCCATGGACACCTCCATGACACACCACTCCGACCCACTTAAGCCTAGGTGTATGAAAAAACCCAAGCCTTCTCTAAATCTTTGCCTCCTGTCCTCCACTACTCGCCCTTCTACCATTAGTTAATTAAGCTTCAGGTGCTACATGCAAGTCGTTGACACCCTTCTTATCATCTCCACCAGCTGTTGCAACATCCGGGGACTGCCACATCAACCATGAGGAGGATTGGATTCACCTCCTCTTGATAGTACATGTTAATCATTACTTCCATTGGAACTATTGTCCCCAAAATTCTACTGCTCTTAATTTTTACAATTCATATTACAACAATATCATATAATCAAGCATTGTAATGTTTGTTGTGAACTAATCCATATTGTGACTTGTAAATATAATGTTATATGTTGATTGCTTGTTTTGGATTTCATGGTGATTGCCCATGCGGATAATCTATCTAGATCATTTTGTGTTAATACACAACATATTACACATTATATGTCATAATATGTTATACAAATATATATATACATATACTTGCCGTGTCCGTGTCCTATATTTTTGGAAATTGACGTGTCCCGTGTCCGTGTCCATGTCTAAATCCGTGTCCGTGTCCATGCTTCCTAGCTTCGTATAGGCGCATTAGTCGGTCTGCGTTGCACATGCCCATACCATCTGAGTCGGCCCTCACACAACTTGTCCTCAATGCTCGCCACCCCCACTTTATTCTTGATATAATCATTTCTCAAGCGATCTTTTCTTATCTTCCCATACATCCATCTCAGCATACACATTTCAGCTACATTCATCTTGTTGTGACCTTGTTTCTTCACCGTCCAACATTCACTCCCATAGAGAATGGCTGGCTGTATAGATGTTCTATAAAACTTACTTTTTAACCTGAGAGGGATCTTCCGATCACATAAAACTCCAGTTGCACTCCTCCATTTCAACCATCCTGTAGTGATCCTGTGACAAACAACTTTTTGGACATCCCCATCTATATGAATAATAGAACCCAAGTAACAAAATTTATCACATTTTGGATATCTACTCCGTCCAACTTGGCTCCATCATTCACACTGCGTGATTTGCTGAAATTACAATGCATATACTCAGTTTTGCTCCTGCTAATCATCAATCCATTTGATTCCAATGCCTCTCTTGACCGTTCAACTTTATCATTTAAAACATCTTTAGTTTCGTCAATCAAAACAATATCATCAGCAAATAGCATACACCAAGGAACAACATCTTGAACATTCTTTGTCGGCTCATCCATAACAAGAACGAACATATATGGGCTGAGTGTGGATCCTTAGTGAACCCCAACTGTGATAGGAAAAGTTGGTGTCTCTTCTCCAAGATTCTTCACACTTGCAGTAGGGCTATCATACATGTCTTTGATCAAGGGCACACCCTTTATCTTCAAAACCATCCGCAACATTTCTCTGGGTACTCGATCATATGCCTTTTACTAATCAATAAACAACATATGAAGATCTCTTTTGCTTTCTCTATATTTCTCTATAAGCATCCTTATCAGAAACATAACACCAGTTTTTGATATTCCAGGCATGAAACCAAATTGGTTGTTTGATATCTGGGTTATAGATCTTAGCCTTTGCTAAATAATCCTCTCCCAAAGCTTCATTGTGTGACTGTGACTCATCAACTTGATACCTCTGTAGTTCGTGCAGCTCTGAACATCACCTTTGTTCTTATAAATGAGGACTATAAAACTATTTCTCCACTCATCCGACATCTTCTTGGTCTTCATGATCTTCTTAAAGAGCTTTGTTAACCATATAACTCCTTCATCCCCCATACTCTTTCATACATCAATGGGAATACCGTTTGGTCCGCATACCTTTCTCTTTTTCATCTTCTTTAAAGCATTCTTGACCTCAAATGGTGAAACTCGTCATGTGTAAATGATATCTCTTGTATTCATGCCGCACAAGTCTCTAACATTATTTGCAGTATCTTCATTGAAAAGCTTATGGAAGTAATTTCTCCACTGGTTCTTAATATCATCATCCTTCACCAACACCTTGCCATCTTCATTCTTGATGCATTTAAGTTGACTCAAGTCTCTTTCTTTCCTTTCTCTTATACGAGCCATTTTATATATATCTTTTCCCCTTCTCTTGTGTCCATCTTTTTATAAATATCATCAAAGTATCTAGACCTTGCCTCCTAAACAACCTTTTTAGTTTCTTTCTTTGCTTACTTGTATCTTTGGAACGTTGCATCATCTCGAGATTCGGGAAAGCTCCTATAGATCTCCCTTTTCAGTTTAATAGCCTTCTGTACTTCATCATTCCACCACCAAGTCTCTTTCTGTGGAGGCCCACAACCTTTGGTCTCCCCCAAAACCTCTTTGGAAATTTTTGTTATGTAGGAGCTCATGTTATGCCACATAGTGTTAACATCAGACTCCAAGTACCAAGTTCCCTCTTTGCTGAGTTTATCATGAAAAGTCATTTTTTTTCTCCTTTAAGATACCACCACTTGATCCTGCTATCTTGGTTTTTGTTATGCTTGCCTTTATTTATCTTATGTTAATATCCAAAACCACCAACCTATGTTGGGTCGTGAGTTCTTTGCCAAGAATCACTTTACAATCCTTGCATATATTACGATCCTCCCGCCTCATAAGGAGATAATCAATTTGGCTACTATTGTGCCCACTCTTGAAAGTAATCTTATGAGATTGTCTTTTCTTGAAATGTGTGTTTGCCAAAATCATAGCATATGCAACTGCAAAATCTAAAATTCTCTCCATTTCTGTTGCCATATCTAAAACCACCATGAACTCTCTCGTATCCAACATTGCTACTTACCACATGTCCATTTGAATCACTCCCAATAATAATCTTCTCCTCTGTCGGTATTCCCTGCATCAATTCATCATGCCATCCCAACAATCCTTCTTAGCCTCCTCACTAAGGCCAACTTGGGAGGTATAAGCGCTAATAATGTTAAAAATATTCCCCCCCTAAAACAACCTTGATAGCTATGATTCTATCGCCCATCCTTTTGATCTTTACAACATCACCCTTCAACATCTTATCAACAATAATACCTACGCTATTTCTATGTTTATCAATACATGAATACCAGATTTTGTATCCTGTGTCTCCAATTTCTCTACAACGTTCCCCTGTCCACTTAGTTTCCTGCAAGAAAGCTATATTGACTTTTCTTCTCATCATGGTATCCACTATCTCCAAAGATTTTCCTGTCAGAGAGCCAATATTCCAAGATCCAACTCTAATCCTTTTCTATTGAATTTGCTTCTTTACCTGGATTCTTTGGAAATATTGCCCTTGCAAATTTTTTCACTACATCTAGGCAATGATGCATCGGGGCTAGCTTCTTTACCCACACCCGTCCAAGATGTGGAAACCCTTGCACATTTTTCGCTACATCCGGGCGATTATGCAGCGGGATTAGCTTCTTTACCCACACCTGTCCAAGATGTGGAAACCTTTGTCTGTCCTTCAACACAACCGGACGTCGTTGTGTAGAAACCCCTTGCATATTTATCACTGTACTCGGGTGCCGATGCGGCGCGTCGCTAGCTAGGGACGCTCCAACGGAAATTTTGTAAGGATCCATGTCATAGAAAGAGTGACAAAGTTTTATGGCTGGCTGTCAACCTACCACCAACCCTCCTTTACTCGGGCTTGGGACCGGCTATACTTGCACAAAATGGTTTGGTATCAGAAAAACTCAGAATCTAGAAAAAAAAATTAGAAAAATTTGTCTCAAAATCGATAAATTTCGGTTAAAGTTCTGTGAGGTATATGGAAATAATCGACAATAAGTCGGCTATACACACACACACATATATATGTATATGTATACATACATATCAGATACATGTAACTAATAAAGTCACAAGACATACAATCTTATTGAGTGAAAAAGCAAGAAAAGAAGTAAAGAATAGTTAAGCAATAACAATGGACTGTCGGGAGAGTGGGGGCTTGGAGATTTAATGTTTATTAGGAGTTTTGCGTACATGGTTTGGTAAAAACAGAGCAAGTGACTAAATGAGAAAATTTGTGAAAAATCTTGAAAAGTCAAGAAGAATCGTGAAAAATATTTTAAATTATGAAAAAGCTAGATAAATCATACAAATTTGTGAATTGGTGATTGGCGTATTTTTCAAATTGAACATTCATTAATCAATGATTGACATCTTATTCGTGTTGAACATTTCTAAGCCTATAAAATTGTGGAAAATCGTCGTTTTTTCGTACACTTTTGTTACTATGGGTTGGAAAACTCTTGTATCTTACTGTTACTAGGCCGTGTATATGCTTTTCTCTTGGCAATGCCACTCGGAAGCAACATGTCGGATTCCGCAATACTTAAAGAATGAGTTTGGCCTAGGATTATGTTATTGAAGAAATATACATCTCAATCTTGCTGGATATACATATACAACATGGAGCAGAGATGACATGAGATCTGCCTCTGGTTATTTTACCTTCGTGGGAGGTAACTTAGTCACTTGGTGAAGTAAGAAACAAAATATTGTCTCCAAATCCCGTGCTGAATATGATTGTGAAACATAACATGTGAAAGCTTGTGGATTAAGTACCTACTTGTAGATTTTGGGTTTCCTATCACTCGTTCTATTACACTGTATTGTGACAATCCTTCAAGTACTGTTATTGCTAGTAGTCTTGAATTTCATGAAAGGGACCAAGCATACTGAGGTGGACTGCCACTTTCTTCGTGATGTTGTGATGACCCAGAAGATCACTACACCTTTTTTGTCTACTAATGAGTAAATTGTGTATATATTCCCCAAGCCTCTCTTGGAAGAGAGTTCCGGGGTTATGCTACAAGTTGGGCATGATTGACATCTATGCTCTATGTTGAGGGAAAGTAATGAGATTTATATATATCTTTTTTTTCTCCGTTTCATGTATCTCGTTTCCTTTTTCCTTACTTCTATGTCTTATGTTATTGCCTAAGTCTATTTGTCATTATGGTCTTTCTCTGCTCCCTGTATCTCCTCCTATTTATAGGAGAGAAATATGCTCTTTTATCAATAGAACATTACATCAACTTCTGACAAAATGCTTCTAAAAGTCTTCGATTGATTTCAAGGTATTCTTGCCTAATTCGATTTTGTATCTTTGCTTCAAGGATTATTGCCAGTTTCAACCAACCTGCTTTTGCATCAACATCATCCCACATCATTGTTTTCCCTACCCCTAGGTTGTCTAGATGGCTAGGCGTTTCCTAGAGGTGCCTAGGTGTTCCTACTTTTTTTTATAAATATTTTTTATAAATATTTTTACATCTATGTAATATTTATTTATAACACTATGTGTATTTAACGAATCAATATAGTGCTATATGTATTTACAAATACAACATAGGAATGTAAGAGTAAGAAAAATGAATATGCAAGCAAGGTATATGCTTTTTGGCTAGGAAGCACAGATACAGATACATATCCGATACGGGTACGGGGATACGACAATTTTCAAAAATATAGGATACGGGTACGTCATGGATACGACAATTTTTTAATATTTATTTTAATATTTTTAAAAATAACCAATATATTTATTTTAAAAACAGATGAAGACAATCAAATTTCATTTAAAAATCACAATATTTCTAAAGAAAATGAAAACCAATACCATAATATCAAACAATGATTTAAAATGGGGTCTTTCATTCATATTAATGTGAGACAAAAGTTACAAAAAGACATGATAATATCATATTCTAAACCTTTCACATTTCATGTATCGTGTAATGTTGTGTTGTAAAGTGAGTTGTGTCATCTGTGATACCAAACTATCTTCTATCATGTATGGCTAGCTACTATGAAGCACGGATATAGATATAGAAATGGATACAGGTACGGGTACAGTACAGGGATACAACAATTTTTGAAAATATAAGATACGGGTACAACATGGATACAACGGTTTTTCTAATGTTTATTTTAAAAGTTTAATAGAAAATACCAATTCAATTCTCAAATCACAATGGGAGTCTAGAGTTGGAAAGTCTAGGGTGCTCTCTTGGCTGCTAAATGGGTTGGTTGTATCCTGGCTGCATTGAGGTCATATCGTGCTAATAAAAAAAAAGAATACAACTTAAGAAGTATTTGGTATGTATTAGAGAGTATCTAGGGAGTATTAGTATCAGATATGCATTCAGTATTGGTAGGACACCTATTTTGGAGTATCGGTGCTTGGAAGTTCTTTAAAAAGTGAAATCCCAAAAAACAGAGGGGGTACAAACAATAAAGAGAAGAAGGAAGATTGACATTTAGCAAGAGGGATGGTGACTAACCTTGAACTACTTCAAGGAAGCAACTGTGACAACCTTGCTGCTAGCTACTACTTAGTAGAGAGGGTTGAAACATGAGCTGGTGTCAAATGCTAATCAAGCAATGTCATGCCCAGATTTTTTTTCTAGTTTTTACCGACTGGATACGGCCTGGATACGCATGGATACGGATTAGGAGTATCCAATATCCGATACGTATCCAGGAGTATCCACGGAGTATCGGTATCCAATACGTATCGGATACGGGTACGGCATCTGTTTTGGAGTATCCGTGCTTCATAGCTTCTTGGTAGAGCAACTTGAGAAAAAAATGAAATAATGTGATGCTGGAGCAGCAATATTGCTGCTTGGTGCAGCAGTCACGGGAAATAAATCATGTGATGGTGGAGCAGTAATGTTTCTGCTTGGTAGAGCAATTAGGGGAAAAGAAAAAAAATGTGAAGGTGGAGAAACAATAAGTTAAAACTTGAAACCAGGGTGCAGTATTTCGACTCCATATCGACTTCTCTAGTATTGAAGTGGAAGTTTGTGGAAACTTCGGGGAAATTTCGAGGAAGTTTTGACGCAAACTTTGATAGACTTAAATGCTTTCTTGGAAAAATTGATACGAATTTGAAGAAAACTTTGATTAAAAAAAATATAATTATGCTATGACCTATCTTATATATGTTAATTTTAACACAAAATATTGATTCATGACTCTCTAGCCCTATGTAGGTTGATAATGCAATGTCCACATATAGTTGCAAGGGTCAAATGTGCAATACAAATATACAAATACATCCTGCCATACATCCTCCACACAGTACGTATTTAAATAGTAGTTACACCATCTTCTCCAACAAAGAGTAGCAACCAACAAACACATGAACTGATATTAGAAGTTGTGAAGAGGGTTGGAGGCGCCACTTATGCCTTATATGGCCTTTAGGACACTAGTTAAGATTAGTATTGTGGGCCGTGTCAACTATCAACTTCGCCCCAACATCGCAGCTTTGGGGAAACATCGACAACTTTCATGTTGGACGAAAACACACTGTAAAATTCCAACTTCATTGACAAGAGGGAAACTTCAGTCTGAAGTTGGGACCAAGTCGACATAGTGGTGTTTCGACGTTGCTTGGGGTAGAAGTTCAAAACTTCGCAGAAGTTTAGCTCCACGCTTGAAACCATTCACATGGTAGCATGTTGTTGCTTGGTTGTGCTGAGCAAAAAATTAGAAATAAATGAAAAAAAAAAAGTGGAGGATCATGCAGGATCAAAGATCTGCTTGGCGAACCATGAGAAAAAAGGGAAACAAAATTGGAGTTGAAGAATAAGAATACATAACAAAAAGATAACAAAGAGGTTGGGGAAGATGAGAAACAAAGAAAAAAGGAGCCCATTAACGAGGCCCATCAGGCCCAGCAGCCGCCTACACCACGCAGACTGCCCAGACGCCTAAATAGGCTGGATGCCTGGAATCAATGGTCCTTCTTCAAGGTGGGTGCCTGGACAACCATGCTACCGGGTCTCTCCTTTCCTACCACACTCTACTATAGCAAACTCTTGAGATGATTCTCATTTTTTTGGGAACCATTATCGATCATCTTCCTTAGGATCCCTGTTGGAAGTGACTTATATGATTGTCATTGACAGTCCTACACATGCCATTTCAAATTGTGTCTATTTCTTCCTATCTTACTTTAGTACTTAAGACATGTTGCTGATGTCTCTTTCTTTCCCTATTCTGTACTCGCTTTACAGTCTTCACCTCATACTTGTTAAGGCGGCAAGACGACACGGCGTTAGAGCTGGACGCCTTGCGCCAAGGCGCGACTAGGCGTCGCTTAGGCAGCTTTAAATAAATTATTTTTTTTGTGCAATTTACTTATGTGTATGCATGTTTTATGCTTTTTATAACTTCCCCCGTCATATATATGTTATTTTTACCTATATCTATACATATGTTATGATCTTTATATCAATTCCCCTTCATATATATGTTATATTTCAGATATATAATTGTAGGTTAATCCATAGAGTTACGGTGAATCCACTGATATACATGTTTTACGGGGAGACCATATTTTATTGTTTTATACATAGGCATATATGTACATATTAAACACAACTAAACCTGGATATATATAATTTTATTGTTGCGTACATAGATATATACATCATTTTAAAAGTTATACTTGGATGCATAGACATAATTGTGGTAATATGGGTATTTGAGTTTCCAATTATATACAAAACAGACTCTTATATAAGTTTTGTAATCCACTATACATCAGTTTTAGACTTGAGGAATTAAGGCAGTAGTAGATAATTTTAATTCAGTAGATAATTTGCATTATTTAGGGTTACTTTCAGATTATATAAATATCTTTTGCAGCTAATATGGCTGCTTGAAGTTATTAAAATAAGCAAGGTAGGATTTGGTATAAGTAGTATTGTATTTATATTGCAATTGGCTATCCAGTGGAAGAAAATATCTCAACATCAAGATCAGATTTAACCAACTACACGGAAAAACAGTTATACAAATATCAAGAGTATTATCCAGAAAATAATGATATTGTACACCAAACATAGATACATATACTTTATTCGTATATTAGAACGTGTGTTTAGCATTTTAATACCTATATATAAGGGTAGGGGTTCATAAAAATACTTAAGGCGGCATTGGTCAAGGCGCACCCCCTTGGGACGCCTTGCCGCTTAGGCGGCCGCCTAGGCGCTCGCCTTGACAAGTGTGCTTCACCTTTGAATATTTATGGATCTCCGGCTCTCAACATGAGCAAACCATAGTTTCCTCTCCAGATTTCTTCTCTTTCCCTAGTCCCAGAGATACAAAGTTGCTCGTGGTCCATGTTGACGTTATATTTGTGCAAGAGCGTAGTTGTCAAGGCGGGTGCCTAGGTGTCCTAGGCAGTTCGCAGGTCCCTCAAACGTAGGCGCCTAGGGGTTATAGGTTAGATGGGCAAACTAGGCGGTCAAGGCGGACAGCCCAAGCTCTTCTAATACAACTGCTGCAAACCGGTCTGTCTTTATTTTTTTGTAATTCCTTTTGTGTTTTCTATTCTTGCTTCTTTTCTTTTCTTTTTCTAACAATTTCTCCTGCATTTCCTGTTCTCGCTACTGCTGCATTTTAATATTTTGTGACTCCCTCCTATGCCCCCTCTTTACTGCTATCTCCATGTTTCTTATTTCAGAAATTCAGACTCATCCTACGTCTCCTGCTCACACATCTACTAGACTACTAATACTACTTCTATTCACATATTTTCTTCTTCTTTTCCTGACTTATTCTTGCGCCTACATCTCCAACAGCTACTGCTGTTTGCATGTATGCGTTAGAGTTTCCTGATATCTTCTTCCTATCCCTAGGTCTCCTCCAACACCTCCTTTACTGTTTTTTTAATTTCTTCTTCCTCCACTTCTCCGCTACTGCTGTTGTGTGTTTCTTTTTCTGAATTCTTCCTGCACAACACTTGCATTTTTACTTTTCTTTTTTGCTATATTCTTTCTTCCTCAATCCCTACATTATTATCCTCCTCATGTTGTTTCTTTTTTCACCTATTAATTCTCCTTCCTATGATTCTCTCAACAGTTATCAATACAAGTTAGGCATATGAAAACATTTAATGGTCAAATAGTTACAAAATTGCATGTAGTGCCATACGATTAAATACACAAATATGTAACAGAAAATATATATAAAAACAAAAACGCCCAGAAAAACCTAGGCGCCCGCCTAGGCGCTCACCAGGTGAAACCGACCACCTAGCCGCCTTGACAACTTAGTGCAAGAGGTTAGACAACAATCTCTAAGACAGGGCGCCTTGTTGGCATGACAACTGGGGGAGCTAAGTTGTTTCTGCCAGTTTTTCCATGCTAATTGTACTAAGTTTACATATATTTTTAGATATGCTTTGCTATGTTTATATATATTGGTTTTCCCTGGACTTAAATCAAAAACCTAAATTAACCAAGATTAAACCTAACATGACCTAAACTGAAGTAAACTGTTGTAATTTTACATAGACCTCATTGTATTAAATTAAACCTAAATCACCCTAGTTGACTAAAGCTAGACCTAATTTAACTTTAAAATGGCCAATATTGAACCTAGACATCCTTCCAAGCAACCAAGGACCAGGTCCCTTACACTAGACCCTCTCCCAATAATAGCCGACCTATTTTGATAAAAAGTTATAGGGTTGATGCTTTACCATTATAGTTCAAATTTTGCTCTTCTTTCTTTTAAATGTTTTATAATCAGATTTTGATCATTCTCTTTCTTTTAGTGGACAATTCAAGTTGATCCAAAGTTCCATGAAGATGCAAGTAATTTGGAAGAGTTGGTTCCTTTTGAGGAGCACATTAAATTGCATTCTAGCGATAAATCAGTCATTAAGGTTCCTGAATATCTTCTTCTCACACATAATGGTCGCAGCTTCAAGTAAGCTTTTACTTAATATCTCTTTTCCTTTCAACAAAATATAAGTATTTTAAGCCAGCCAATTTCTGGGACAATTTAGTGTTTGCACGTGCATACATATATAATGGGAAGGATACAAAATCATGTTTTTTCTGTAATTATAAAAACTTTATAGAATAGACATAAGAGAGATGATAACATATTTATATAGTAGGTTAATGGACTCTTTTTAGATCTATCTTGCATTGCACTATGCACTAGACAATTGACAATAGGTTACTGTAAGAATGTTGTTTGTTAAGCATAGAGACCTATTCCTTGTTCAACCTTATATAATTGTTCTATCATGCGTTTACTTGTTTGTGAGTGGAATTTGATATCCTCAAGAAGGAGTGGTCTGTTGAAGCCTCTTCTCTTTTAAAAAAGTTATTGTGACCATGATAGCTTGGCAGCTGACGTAAAGATATTTATCTTTTATATAATCCATAACATTTGATCATAGTTCAATCTTAATTTAAAAAAAAAGGCCTTCAAGCTTAATTTCGAAAAAAGACGTTATTCTTTATTTTTTATTGGGATTTAGCTTAGCCTTTTTACTTCATGGTGTTGGAATTGTCTTTGATGTAAAGTATTTTTCACGTTCACTGCCTCCCTAAAATTGAACTGACCAAAAAATTAAGAAGTCTTTGTGAGCACTAAACAATTAAGTGTGTAATCTCTTTTAATGGTAACTATATGGAAGTAGAACAAATAAAGGAAGCATTTGATACACGTAGAAAACCATACTTCTATATATGTACATTACACACTTGGATTAAGTACTAATAGACTACTAGCCAAGGCACGTATTACCACACACTAATATTTTTTTTAACTGAGTCTATTCTTTAACACCACCATCCGAGTTAACTCCCTCGAAGAATCCCATGTTTAGACATACATATCCAAAAAAAGAAAACACAACATATAAAGCTAACCCCTACATTGGTAATCACTCGTGCATCTCTCAGATTAAAGACCCCATCAAGTAAATAACTCAAAAACAAACAATAGAGCACACAATAGACAAGCCTCTTGAAGTAGCTGAAGCAGTACATATGGAGCATGCTATATGAAGCAAAATAGCTGGTAACAATAGCAAACATCATCTTAGTCATAAACATCTCCCGAGTTCAAAGAGCATTGGTCTAAAAGACAAGGATCATTTTATTTGAACAAATCAATGTGCATTACATGACACATAAGTAATATTTGAAGCTGATAGATCTTGATGCCAAACTTGAAAAATTCACTTGCAAATGATTAACGACGAATTCCAGGTATTGTTTCACAAAATTTTTGTAGTGAAGTCCCATTTTGGGTGCCTAGCTCGTGATCCTCCATAAAGTTAACATTATTAGGAATGAACATACGACTTTACATACACAATTTTCTTTTTATCAAACTGGAAAAAGGTAATTTGGAGGTGATAGATAGTCGATCCAGAAGACCAAAAGCCATAGGGGCATCATATGTAGGAAAGAAAATACAATAAGCAAACTGACAAGCAGGCGGAAAGTTTGGATACTAGGCACAGAGACATTGAACGAAACACAAAAAGCTCACCCGCAATAGATAGTAGTAAGAAGATCAAAGGTATGCTCATATGAGCACCGGGGCACCCTTTGACTCACCATAGAGTCATAAAGTGTAAGTCAAATGGTGTCGAGATCAATCCCAACAACACAAAATACCAAAAATAGTTGTAAATGCGGTACAACAATTTGGAAATGGGAAAAGGGATAACATCTGGTTGTTGAAGTGGGAAGTCTTTATGGACCATGTATTAATACCATCTAGAGACTAAAGAATAGGGTTTTCTTGATACCATAATGGATAAAAATACATGCACCTTTATGTAGATAGGGCATGCTACACAAGAAGGAAATATGTGTGATAAACTTGCATATATATATGCATATATATATATATATATATATATATATATATATATAATGTATATACATACATATATATACATATATATATGTATGTATGCATATATATGTATATATTTTTATATATATATATATATACATATACATATACATTATATATATATACATATAGATATATACGTATACATATATATATATACGTATACATATACATATACATATACATATACATATATACGTATACATATACATATATATATACGTACACACACACACACACACATATATATATATCAACGAAGAAAATGTCCGATTTCGATGCCGTTTCGGTGGCCACAGAAACAGAAATTTCGATAAATGCGTTCATGGCGTTTCGACGACAAATTAAATGAATTAATTTATGAAATTTTACCAGAATGATCTACTAGTGTAGATCTACTCAAATATGTAATAATATTTCATATTGGATATGTGGGGGTGGGGTCTCATCTTTTTTAGTGAATGACACTGAATTGTTTCGATGGGCATTTTGATGGGGATTTTTTATGTTAATTTTCAATGGTGAAATCAATGAATTAAGTCTTTATAGTTTGCAAGCACAATATCTAGACTTAAAAACACAAAACTGTAAAAAAAAATGCTCTAGGTAGTACATAGTATATGAAAACGTAGAAGAAAAAATTGATGATCTGCCTATTTCGAGAGTTTCGTCAGTCAATTTCGATGTTCGATTGCCACAGAAAACAGAAATTTCGACAATTTCGTTGAAATTTTGAACATTGATATATATATATATATATATATATATATATATATATATACATATACGTATATTGTATATACGTATACGTATATACGCATATGTATACGTTTACGTTTACGTATATACATATATATGTATATACGTATACATATATATATATGTAAATATATGTATATATATACATATATATATATTTGTATATATATATATATATATATATATATATATATATAGATGTATACATATATATGTATACATATATATATATATACACACATATATATATACATATATACATATATATATATATATATATATATATATATATATATATATATATATATATATATATATATATATATATATGCGTGTGTGTTGTGTGTTGTGTGTGTGTGTGTGTGTGTATATATATATATATATATATATATATATATATATATATATATATATAATGTATACATATATATGAGGTTAGGAAGTGTGTACCGGCCATTAAAATAGCACGTGCGGAGTATGTTGATAAAATCCAACCATATGGATTGAATCAAAATTATATAGATTATATGTGTTTAAAAAATCATAACCATATCTCATAGAGATCATGAGATATAGCAATTTATCATTCAATGGTTTCTGCAATTTCTGCAACTTACCGTTGATTAGAAAATACACATTTTCTTTTGTTAGATGATCAATGAATATCAGAATGTGGTGATTTTTTGTGAACATCTTATCTAAGGGGTATACTTTACATCCATAAGGCTGGTTTGTTCAGTAGAAACTTACAATCTACATAAATGAAGGTGGGTACATGTAAGCTACATCTACTCGGGTACACAATTCTTTTAGCCCATATATATATATGTATACATACATATATATATATATATATATATATATATATATATATATATATATATATATATATATATCTGTGTGTGTGTGTCTGTGTATATATCTAACATAGGGTACATAACATGAGGAATATAAAATGATAAACGAAATTGACGCTAATGGGCTTAATTAAGAGAGGTCCATTAGTCCTATTTATTACACTAACACCCCCTGAAGTTGGAGAGTATACATAATGTATTTCCACCTTGGTACATATGTAGTCAAAGGAGGTAGGTGGAAGCGACATGGTGAAGATTCAATAGTCTGTTCTTCAATCTTTACATATGAAGTGACTATCTTTTTGGCACATATCAAATCATGTACAAAGTGACAATCAACCTTATGTGTTTCGTGCGCTCATGAAACACATGGTTGTTTGCTATATGGATTGCAACTTGTTTGTCACATTTAAGGATTGATGGAGATTATACAAGAATGCCAAGTTCTTGGAGAATTGATGTTACCCATTGGATCTCATAGTTGTTTATATTTTACATATATATAAATAATTTTGCATATACATTTATCCATATTCAAATATATACATTAATATGTACATTTTCATTGGTTGCTCTAAGCTTAATCAATCATAACTTCATCTTCATCACACCTGCCATGACCTAAGTTAGACCTATTCGACCTTAATTTGACCTAACATGATCGAAATTGGCTCTAATTTAATTTAGTATGTCCTAATTTGACCTTAGTCAAACCTATTTTGGTGCAACATGGCCTAGTCAGATGTAACTTCTCCTGGTTTGTCCTACATTGACCTAAATGAGCCATAATTTGGCAAAACCAGATCTAATTCCCCCAAATAAGCCATGTTATCCCTAAATCAGACCTAATATGCCCAAATCAGATATGATTTGGCCTAAATCAAACCTATTTCTTTCCTAAAATAACAAACTTGATCTAATTTGACCAAATTCAAACCTAATCCACGCTAATTTGGTCTTTAAGTGTCTTAATTTAGATCTCAAATGCCTTAGGCAACTACTTTAGTTATCTGAAAGCCTAGGCGTCCAGTTTAAGGTGATTGACCTAGATCTGGGGGCCTATACGGGAGCCTTGATAACTATGCTTGGAGGGTAAAACTTGAATACCCATAAAGTAGCGAAGATGGTCAATGTCCTTTCTGTAGAAATTTGATTTGAGAGATTCTTTCAAAGCTGAAATGCCTAAGTGTCACTGCCAGTTTTGATGATATCGTCCACATTGATAGCTAAAATGATGATCCCCGATGGTGTTTTTAAGAAGAAGAGACTATGGTTATTGAAAGATCTGGAAAACGCCTACAGGAAATGACACCATTGAGCTTGTTGAGCCACGCTCGAGGCTGTAGAGAGACCGTTTGAGATGGTAGACCTAGGAAAACTCCTTCTGGATGGTGAATCCTGGTGGTTGCTGCATATAAACCTCCTGCTCCAACTGGCCATGAAGGAAGGCATTTTTGATGTCAAACTGATATAGATGCCAATCTTGTTGAGTTGCTAAGAATATAACAACTCTAACAAAGGCAATATGAGTGACTGGCGAGAAGGTGTCAAAGAATTCAACACCATATGCCTGGGTGAAGCCTTACGACCATACACACTTTGAGACATTTAATTGATCTGTCAGAATTGAACTTGATGGAGAACATCCAACAACATCCTACGATGTTCTTACCTAGAGGCGGTGGAACAAGATCCCAGATTCCATTCTCATGCAAAGCTACCATTTCTTCAAGCATCACAACTTTCCAACTAGGGTGTTGAAGAGCCTCATGGTATTTTTTCAAAATTTGATGTGTCAAAATGTTGGGCAAAAGTTTTATGTGAGAAATTTTTGAAAGACAACTTGTATGAGAAGTGCAAGAATGTGTACCTTCTAAGAGTGCCACAAGGCGTGTTACATCCTCCGTGGGACTTGGAGATGATGATTTTGCTTTGGGCGTCGGCTATAGACATTAGCAAACTCAGGAATCAAATTTGTTTCAAGAGGAACGTTAGGCTCCACTGGATCAGTGGGATGATCAATGGGAGGAGAATCCTCTAATATAGTTTCCACTGGAGCAGACAGATCTAACTCAACAAATTCATTTGGAGGCGATGCCAATCTTCTCATCTACATGAAGGTGTGGTAAATAAAATATCAAACTCATCGAAGATAACGTTGGCCAAGACATACATTCGACAATGACTTGGTCTATAACACTTATTTCCTTTTTAGAAGGTGGAATAGCCAAGAAAAATCGTTTTGACAAAGCGAAATCATGTTTGTCTACCTCGTGATCAAAGTTATAAACAAAGGTAGTACAACCAAAAATGCATAAAGGGAGATGAACAAACTGTTTATGAAAAAACAAGAGAAAATGGAATCTTGTTTAAGAGAACAGAAGAAGGTTTCCGGTTGATAAGGTAGCAGGTAGTGAGAATAGCTTCAGACCAATAAAGTTTGGGTAACTGAGCTTGGAAAAGAAGAGATCGAGTAATATCCAACAAATATTGATTCTTGTGCTCAACAACCCCATTTTGTTATGGAGTGTGAGCACAAGAACGTTAGTGGACAACCCCATCCTCGTAGCAAAAAGATTTCATGGAGCTAGAGAAATATTCTAAAGTATTGTTAGTTTTTAACATTATAATGGATTTACCAAATTGTGTTGAAATCTTTTTATAAAAAGTTTTGAAATAACCAAATATCTCATCACGGGATTTCAACATATAATCCAAGTCAACCTTTATAAATCATCGATAAAAGTAACAAAATAGCGATATCCATTAAAATTCATGGTTCGGAACATACTACAATTGTCACTATGAACCAAAACAAAGACAACTTTTGAACATAATTTTTTTGCGAGGAAGATAAATTCTATGATGCTTCCCTAATTGACAAAAATCACATGTAAGGCCCTTTAAACTATAAAGATGCTCCAGAGGTTTGAACTTGTCTAGAATGGATGGCCACAATGTTGATGAAGCTGAAGTGGCGAGCAAGAAATAAGGGCAGATTGAGGTGTGCCATCACCAAAGTTGTACAATCACCACCTCTACGGCCTAAATTAATTGTATTCAAGTTTTGAGAATCCTTTAACACAAAGCCATGACTACCGAAGGTTACATTGCAGTTAAAGGCTTCAACAAGTTTGGCAACAAACAGTAAGTTGAATGTAAAATTAGTTTGATGATGGAGGTTGGAACACTGTCACTGTAGATAATCGTCTGAGGTGTATCTTGGGCCTTCAGACATGTTTTGAGAGAAGAGATCACACCGGTAGAATCTTAGTGGATGAAGACAGACCGGTATGAAGCACAATGAGATAGAGAAGAAACCACTAGTATAAAGCACAGTGGATTTGGGAGAGCCAACAAGATGCACGGCTAAGACTATCACAGGACAGAAATGCTGTGATAGGAAGAGAGAGGGTGATTCCCTATTTTAGAAGCACTCATCCATGTACATAAGGAAGGTACATGGGGAGGAACCGAGGAAGAGGACGCGAGAGAGAACTTATTGTTACAAAATTTTAGTAAGTTACCATGCCTGTGCCGCAATCAACATGCCACCGTTATATTCAGTTGGTGGTGGAGGAGAGACGGAAGTAACCAGTCAGATTCTCTTGGAGGCTGCTACACCAATTTGCACCTGTCAAGGGGAGTGGAGACAGCAACCTGCTGCTCCCCCTGTTGGACTGCGGCAGTCTTTGCTGCTACCCCAAAGTGGGCGGCGACTTTGGTGGCTACTGGCTAGTGGCTGCCTGCGGCGGACTACTGACGATGATGGCCGGCTGTTGTGGGAGAGAGGGGTGAGTGGCAGGGGGGCGGGAGGAGAGGAAAGAGAGGAAGCGGTGGCCTCTGGGTGTGCTGTTGTGCAGCTGTTGTTGCTCTCTAAACCTTCACATTTTGTAGAAGTTACTCTGATACCATATGATAGACTTGGAGAGCAATCTTATGAATGATAAAAGGAGTACAATGAGTCATATATACAGACCTGACTCAGGGTATGATATACATGAGGAACATAATATGATAAACTAGAGTGACACTAATGGGCTTATGCTGGAGAGGCCCAGTAGTCCTATTTATTACACTAACAGAATGCATATAGAGATATACAATAAATGAAAACATAAATTATAGGAAAGTAAATATTCTGATGAATTATATAATTTTGTCCAATTTGGCAGTCCTAGCTCTACTTAGTAGTTAATGATCAAAAAAGCTCTACTTAGTAGTTTGGTTAAACTATTCATCAAGCAATGTGTGTGGCTGCCTCTAAATATATCTGTTTCTTTCCAATATGAGTAAATTGAACATTCAGTCTTACTGTTGTATAGATTTGTTATCCTAATATTTCATCAGAGAACTGAGACGGCTATATTTTAACTATTCTTTTTCATCTCAGAAGTGAAATCCTGGTGTAGACTTTGTAAAGACTAAAATAGGGAAAAAGTGATATCATTGCTTTAACATATCTGCATAACATCTATATATAGAGTGAGGGATTTGTATGTGACTTCTAAATGGGATGTGATTAGGGACTCCTACACAGAGTATTTCCTGGCATCATGACTACCCCCAATGTAATCAAATATTTTAATGACTCTAATGTACTTGGTTGCATTTGAGCTTTTCTTTTAGAGTCATAAATCTACTCTACCTAGAACTTGATAAAACATCTTAAGCAGAAGTTGGTAACAGCTTTATTTCCATCATGTTATAGTTTATTTCTTAGAGGTTATATAGTAGGTACTACTGTTCTTATTTATCTACCAAAAGTATGCGCTTTTAATCACAATTTTCAAATTCTTGTGAAGCTCTTCTCTCTTGCTCTAAACTAGGCCACTTATATACATTTCAGCATTGTTGTTGATCCCTCAAACCTTAACATGGGTTTGCACTACTATGAGGTTTATGGAGTGGATTGCAAGGCTCCTTGGCGCGGTCCACTTTTTCGTGTACCAATCACTTTAATAAAGCCAGATGTTCCGAAAGGGCAACCTCCTCTGCTTTCTTTTTCTGGGATCTCTTTTGTACCTGGTAAATTTTGTATTTGCCATTATGCGTGGACATGTTGGTTTTTTGTTAAACCTCCTTTCGCAATTTTGATGCAGTTAAAAGGCATGTTTTTTTTTAATGGAAAATGCATCTTTACACTTTAATGAAAATTCCTGTTAGATCTTTTGTATGACATTGCTGTTTAATTTTAATTTCTGAGACATGTTCTAGCTTTACAATGCAACTGGTAAAGAATCAAATAAACCTGAGAGGAAGGGAGAGATAATTGGAGTTTGTTTGGGGCAGGCATTTTAAAATGCAGGTGTTTTTAGTGCCTATCATACTGTGTACTAGGGACAAGGCAGCTTCTTATACTAATTTCGATCCCTTTCAGCAGTTGAAATTCGGCTCTCTTGCAGATGATTAGGCTGAACTATAACATGCAAAAAACTGAAATAATTAAGTACATTTTCTACTCAAATCCCAATTTTTTTTATATTCCTGAATTTAAATGGATCATATTCTATCTGAATCGGGTATAATTGTTATCAGTATGCTTTTTAAATGCAATTTTGGTGTCACAACATTGAATCACACTCATCAGAATGTGATTTCCTGCATTTATATTTCAACTTTGCATCCTCTATGTCCTTTTACTGTCAAACGCATAATGTATATTGAGACAACACATATCGTCGAGTTTTTTAGCTTCTTTGTCAACATGGCTTCATAGCCAGTCAACAAGTCTCTTTCTGTTTTCATGCCTTAACCTGTATCTCAACTCATGCCTTCACCATCATACCAACCTTGCAGTCTCCCTCCTTGACTCCTGGATGTTTATTGTAGATATAGAAATAGACTATCATATGCTTATGCCATCGAAACTGGAGAGTACATGAGTCCTTTTATAGATTGACAGAGTTTGTTAAGAACAAGGAAACAAATTCGCATAATGGAAAATGAATAGTGAATAAAAAAAAATATTTACCCTCCTCAAGCTGGATTATAATGATATCCACTATGGGCATGTTTGGATGTAAGATTTATCTGGCTATTAATAAATCCTGCATTCACCTGAACCCAGTTTAAGAAGATAATCAATTTTGGAAAATCTTGCAATACAAATAATAATGTTTGGTTTCGACGGGCAAGTGTAGGGGGCATCAGATTCTGACATATGGATGTGAACAGGGGTTGCTTGGGATAGGTGATGGATGGTGGCGTCTGACTTATTTTAACTGGAGACCTGAATGCTGCATTACATTAGTGGGAATGCAATATTCCGATTGTTTTACAGCTCCAACGAACTGAACTTAATTTTACTGCATTTGGATCTACAAATACAATCTAATACAGACAAATACAATACAACAAACATTCCCTATGTGCAGCTTACCATTCATTATAGTTCAGACATAGCGCGATTAAGAGACAAACAAAATGGTCTATTAATTTGATGTCAAAGAGTAGACATCTACTTGGATATGATTTCCTCTTATATGAATTGGCAGTCCACCTCAATGTGTTCAGTTCATTCTTGAAAAATCAAGCCCTCACCCCCAAACCTTTGACTCCACGGACTTAGTGCACCTCACGCCTAGGGTTTCCCTCCTTGGGCGGCCTCCTCTCTCCTTCAACGACCTTCCCTACTCCTTAGTCCTTTCCTCTCATCCAAAGGTTCTCCTCTCCCTACAGTATCGTTTCTCGCAGCAAAAGGCACATCCCCCAATTGCTCCTCCAATTGCGATTGTTCAAACGGATGAGCATATCAATAGGTGGCTTCGCCTCTCGTGGCGATTCTACGTTTAGTAATGCTTCCAATGATTTTTTTTCATTTCTTCCTCCCCTCTTCCAGGAGATGGGCCAGTGGTGGAGGATAAGGGTGTATCTTCCCTACTTGCTCTTCTTTCTTTTCTTCATCTCTTAGCCCTTCATCTTCTTCACCTTTTACTATGAATAATGAAAAGCTCGCTTTTTCTCCTTTTAAGGCTTCTTCTCCTTCACCTTCTTTCTCCTCCTACCTCTTCTTCTTTGTCCCTCTAATATTAGTGAATAGTTCTTCTTCTTTTCCAGCTCCTTATCCTCTCCATGCATACTGTTGGTTAAAAAGATTGTTATATATCTATAATATTTTTTATGCTATATTATTTTATAAAGTCCGTTAGTTTATTGATCATTATACACCTTTATGGATCGGCATCATCTACTGAATGGTAGTGTTATTATTTTCAATCATCTGCTATTCTGTTTAGTTTATTGATCTCTTAGTATTGTTAATGTTGGTTTACTGCTCTATCATAATTGCAAATGCAAATTTAGTAATGTCCTAGACTCTCAGTAATTTCTAGTGTCTCGTACCCACACTACTAGTTGCCACCATCTAATAATCTTTAATTCCATCTACTAATCACTAAGATGTTATAGATTGTATAATGTTAGTCAAGCCTTATAGCTATTTTTTTTACCTTTTTCATTTCTTGTCCATAGTTTATTCATGGAAATATTCTACATATTTAAACTTATCTGATTGATTTTTCACTACATATAAATATATAGTTAAATAATAAAAAGTCACAAATTGCATATGGTTGCATTGGCATTCACATTGCACATATATTGTGTGCAATGCCTTGTTTGAATGCATACCACATACCACTTCTCAGATCATTGATGCTCTTAGTAATTGTATAGCTCAAGAGGATGTATTTGGTGGATTTGCGAGATAATTCACTGATCCAACAGTTATTTAAAAAAAGTATGTATTTTCTCCTCTTCTCTTTGAACCCCCCGTAATTTACCCTTATAGTTCCACATTGTGTAAACTTTGTTTCCCATGCTTCTAAGTTCCTACAAATAAAGCATGGTTTCTTATCATTTAAATCATTTCATAGAGAGGATATACCTCTTAATATGGTACTGGAGCAAGACAAATAGACTCCCAATTCTTCTTCTACCATATTTCATTTAGTACTCTGTTTTCTTTATGTAATACATTCATATATGCGGGGCCCTTGCAAGGTCACGAGTTAATCTTCTTCAAAGCTCTTATTTCTATTGTGAATGATGATTTGAGCACCACCTAATTTTTTCTTTAACTTCGTTCAATAGTTGGTCACATTATATTTTCCCGTGAGGTTGAGATTCAATTCTCCAGATTTTTGGGTTTATCTACACTGTAGTACAATTTAATTTATGCAAAAGGACTTACCCATTTACTGCATCCCTTGTGGACCATCCATCAAGCCTCTTGCACTTACACAATCCAACTTAATGGGTTTACTGAGACAAAGACAAGCATCTCATTGGGTTTACCTACATTTTCCTCCATTCTCATATGCCAAAATATATTGACTATACGGGCTTCTTGTCGCTGGTTACCTTAATATCCCACACCGTTGGTTTTCGATCGAAATGGTGAAATTTAGGTTTCGGCTGGCAACCAATATGGAAAGTCACGTACGTATGAAGAAATATTATTGGTATGCAATTTCATCAACATAATTTAAAATAAAAAAATATTTTTTTAAATTAAGAAGTATTATGTACTATTGAATTGCATAAAGGATATAAGACATAATATATTATAGAATAGGTATATATATGTATGTGTGTGTGTGTGTGTGTATATATATATATATATATATATGTATATGTATATATATATGTATATGTATATATATATGCATATGTATTTATATATATGTATATATATATGTGTGTATATATATATATATATATATATATATGTATATATATATGTATATATATGTGTGTGTGTCTATATATATATATATATATATATATATATATATATATATATATATATATATATGAGTCAGGCTAGAATACACTCGATCTGTACACTCGAGTGTATTCTAGCCTGACTCTCTCTCTCTCTCTCTATATATATATATATATATATATAAATCAACATCTCCGTTATAATAGTTTTGTATTTATGTATTTATACCATCATTGTTAAAATTTGTGACTTAATGCCTTTATTTGGTCATCAAAATCCTGGAAATGGTGTGTTGACATGAACAAATATGTTGAAATTTCCTTGGATTCCTGTAAATATCTGTTTTCTGGACCATCAAAAGCAGCGCTGCGATCAAACATTTTAAACTATGCTAACGCCTACTCACCACTCCATCATTAGATTCCTTTTCGATATAGGATTTTCTAAATCTCATTTAGTGCTGATAAGTTATCCCCCAGAGCCATCATGTGTGTTCTTCTTGGATACCCTCACACTCAAAAAGGATATAAATCCTATGATCCTATGCACCATCACGCCTTTATTACTATCAATATCGTCTTCTTTGAAAATACTCTCTTCTTTTAGAAGACAACTTTGTGCTTACCTATGATTTGCTCTCAAAGTTTTCGACGTCCTCCACTTTTTTAATTCCTTTGTCTCTCTCTTGCTTATCCTGCGAAGCAGTCTACCATCCCTAGTGAGAAACCTCTTTAGGTGTATACTAGACTACATTTTCATACTCCCTCTTTATTGTTTAGCGGCTACTGCCTCTGATTATGTTGAATCTTGTGTCCAAGCCATCCACTAAAATGGTGATAGATTTGGATTATCCTATTGCCTTATGGAAAGACACTCAAAGATGCACTTGTTATCAAATTGCTCAATTTTTCTCTTTTGAGCACTCAAACACAAGCATGCTTGCTTTAACGAAGGCACTCTTGACAAGTTGACATATTTGAATTAAAGATTATTGCTTAAGCACTCATCCCACCGATCAAAAGCTATGCAGACTGGAATGAAACTTTATCAAATAGATACATCTAAAAGTTGGTCTCTTTGCCTACTAATGGTAAAGCTTTTTAGTGTCATTGGATTTTTTGTATTATTATCATCCCAATGAAGCAAAAGACAGACTGTACAGTTTGGGTTGTGGTGTTCTAGCATGTTTGATGGGGAACATATCCTTTTACCTTTGATCATCAAATACATTATCATTTCTTATGTCATGAGTGATATTTAGAATTCATGAATTCTAGACAAAATGGTGCCTAGGACTTTGTAACCAACTTATGGTTTAGTAATGGAGTGGGTTGTTTTTTATTACCATCTTTTTGTAATAATTTTTAATCTCTATTGAGGAAAACTAAGTTTGATCTTTAGAAAGAAGATGTGTTCTAATTTCCCAAAAATCACGTATTTTGTCACCGAAACAAATAATGAATACGTAAAGTATTCACTATGTGTTTGATACAAGAGAAATACTCCCCTATATATAGGAGAGGTCGACACAATCCCAAACTTGACCAAACTCTGTTGGACCTACTGACTTGTTGGATTCTGACTTGACACATGCCCATGTTACATATGAATTATTACTCCTTTTATTTCGAACTTATATGCCCATCGTTTCGTAACTTCTTTTATTATACTGCCATATAATAAGATGTGTGGCCACCGCCAAAGAATTTTGCAACTACATCATCTAGTTTCATTTCCATTTAGAATCAACTACATATATTAAACATATTTCCTAAGGTTGATACTAATTTACTTTTGTTTCTGCTAATTTGAGTAGGAAAAATTGAGAGGAAGTTCATAGAAGTTCCTGATGGAGCAACCTGGGCTGAGGCTACTATGAAAACATCATGTTTTGATACTCCTCGAAGATTTTTTCTTGATGCTGTTCAGGTGGTTTATAAGAAACCTTAGAACTTCACTTGTTTTTGTTCTAACTAGTAACAACTTTTTTTTGGACAAATTTTATAGACCTGCCCTCTCATGCGTACAATGAAGTGGGAGACCGTTGTAACGTTTACGACCCCATCTCTCCAATGTTTTAGTTTCCCCGTCCGTGGCGGTCTAACATTGGAATTAGTTCTCTCTCAGTTCTGGTCTAGTGGCCTTGGAAGTAATGAAGCTACATTTGTTGATTTTGAGGTAGTGATTTTTTTTTGAAGTTACAATTCTAGTGCTTTTAAGGCTCTGCTTCTATATTTTGTTTCTATGCTGAACTTGTTAGAGTCCGTTTATTTGTGTTATTTAGTGTTTTTGTAATATGGGCCCAAGTATGTCTTGACTCATTAGGGTTAGCTTGTGTCTGTATGCTTCCCTGTTCTCCTATATATAGGAGCCGAGTTTGTTCTATTAAAAAAAAACAATAAGCCGTCTTTCATTATTTCATAGAACTAAATTGGTAAAATGCTTTTAAGTTTAAGATTCAAATTTGCTCACTTTCAAGTTGCAACGTGTTAACTTGCTATAGTTTTGATACGAAATAAGTACTTCTTGGATTGTATGGGCGTGAATGATGGCCAGTGAAGGAAACAAGGTGTCAACCAGATGAATATGGCAGAAGTGCGTATGCTAAGATGCATATGTGTGAAGATAAGGACAGTGGATATTACAAAAAAAGGTGAGGGTGACAAGTATTGAAGACTGATTTACATAGGGTAACCTGAGATGATTAGACAAGGACAAATAGATGGATAAATAACTATTTATAACTCAAAAAGTGGGGGTGATGAGTATTGGACTGAATTATGTTAGGGCCACCTAAGATCAATGAAGCGGTATGCGTCCGGTCAGGGTGTTGCATAGAGTATATGCGGATTGCGGGTGGGTAAGCGGTTTTGATTTTTTTTTTATAATAAACTAATTATATGAGCATAAAATTATTTATTTAAACTAGGGCTTGACAGGAAACTAAACTTGACCATCAGACCAAACCGAACTCGACCAAACCGACTAGTGAAGTCTGGTCTGTATGGGTATTGCGCTCAAGTTTGATTTGAAAAAGTGTTCAGACCATCCTTACTGGTCTGGTCATAGTTTGGGCAATTGGTTAACCGATCTGACTAAACTTGACTAACTCTTTATATATATGTATGTATATGTGCGTGTCTATATATATACTCAACTTAATTTTTCTAGTCATGATTACTTGATGTATAGAGAGTACTTTTTTTGCTGAGAATATAGAGAGTACTTTAAACTGTCTCAACATTGTATTTATTATTTTTTCTGCAAACGACTTTTATATTAATGTTGTAGTTGATATATATATATATATATATATATATATATATATATATATATATATAGAGAGAGAGAGAGAGAGAGAGAGAGAGAGAGAGAGAGAGGCTAGAATACACTTGAGTGTATAGATCGCATGAATACACTCAAGTGTGTTTGCATATCAAGATCATTTTTTGCAAAATGTAAACCATTGATCTTCACTGTCGTACTATAACTAAGCTACATGCAAATTTTGAGCCCATTTGGATGAGTGTAAGTCACTCATCCAAGGGCAATAAAATCGACGCGCGAAACTAATTTGAAATGCATAATTTTTACTATCTTTATAACATGACCTATAAATGTCCAAATGTGCTCAAATTTTGTATATGAGTTATTCACAAGATGTTTAAGAAGATCAACGGATTAGATTTTTGAAAAAAATATTACATCATGAAAAACTACTTGAGTGTATTCTGCTCTGAATACACTTGAGTGTATTCTAGCCTGACTCCCTCTCTCTCTCTCTCTCTATATATATATATATATATATATATATATATATAATCTTGTAGGATAGTTTAACATTTATTTATCACATATAATATACAAAACATTTCATCAATACGATTTATTTCATGTTATGAAAGTAAGATTTTTATGGAAGAAAACCGCTAACTCGACATCAACATCAAATCAAATTATCAATGAACGATATTTTTGTTGATTTTCATTTATGTGTGTGGCTAGTAAATACTAGGCAGTAGTGGTTTTAGACCAAACTTAACCAAATTTGACCACATTTTAGCAGTCAAGTTTGGTATAAACCCTTTTCGCAGTCAAGTGTGGTCTGAAAATTTTTCAGACAACTATATATGCTCTGGTCTACGGTTTTCACGTCAGACTAAACTTGACCGGACCACTCCTACCCCTAATTTAAACTGTATAATAATTTACTTACATATATTAATGTGTAAACATATAAATTTACATGTATAATATGCTATACATATGTATACATATATGTATGTGTGTGTGTGTGTTTGTGTATAAGTAATTTAATGAACAAATAAACAAGACTACTGATAATTGAGTACACACATATAGTCTATATGAAAAGAGGCCGCATATGTGGGCATGACCACACAATGAACTGCATATATGTGGTTCACGGAGGTCGCCAAAATGCATATGCGGCCGCATATGAAACCTCATGCGGGACATATGAGAACACTTCCTAAGATGGTTATGGACATGCAATGCAGACTGGCAAATGCATCAAACTCGAAGCAATGCTAATGAGCCGGGCCCAACTAAAAAGAGAATAGGCAGGCGTAAATTGAATTTGGGGAGAGTTTATAAGGTGAGGCTTAGAATCTTTAAAACTTAACGAGGATAAGACCCACAACAGATAAATGAAAAAGTAGAATCCATGTTGCTGACCTAACATGGTTGGGTTGAGGCTTGACGATGATAATGATGATGATGGTTATAATAGGAAAAAAAATGACCGTTATTGTAGAAAATAAATGTGGCAAGTTGATTGTTCTGTTATGTCAGGACAACTGAATTTTTTTCTAATAAAGTCTAAGCATTTGTAGGTAGTATAGGTGATATGAGATTCAATACTCAAAAGTATTATTCTGAGAGAGCTATAATTAGCTTACTTGATAACTAATCATCTAGTTTTTTTCTTGTACAAAGTCATCTTCATCCCTGGTAACAAACAGCTTCGTTTTTCAGTAGAACCTGATCTATAGATATGTATTGATTTTCTGCTTTCCCTGCAATATGTATAGTCTAAGCTTCAAATGTTATACTAACTTCTGTTTCAGTTCTCTACTTGCAGTAAGTAGGTTTGCTGTTTCACAATCTGTAACTGTTACCCAAACTAACAACAACCTATAATCTTTCCAAATATACCACATGCTTCCTGATTAGGGTTGATGACTGGTTCTGATTCATGTCATCTTTACATTACATAGATTGTGAGATGCTTCTAAAGTTTGATTGGTTCATCTCTGTACACTTATACGTTATAAATGTAGGTTGTTTTCCACGGGATAAACATTAACAGAGAAGAACTGGTGTTTGATGGAAGTGAGGCACCTCTAAGAATCGATGCCAAGTCCTTGTTGTGCTCTGAGACGCTGTTTCCTGTCGCTTCCTTGAACAAGGTAATGTAATTATTTTGGGTGGTGATTAGCATTTATTTGGTTATCTAGTGGGGAAAAATCTGTGACCTTATACACATACTATTATGTCAAGGACCACTGTTGGCCTTTTGTTGGGGGATTTGTTGTTTGTGTTTGTGTGTTTTTGCGGGTGAGGCTTTAGGGAAAAAAATCCATCTCATCTTTAAGGAAAAAACACTAAATTTCGATTTGGATGGGGAAACAATTTTTAAAACAATTTATTGGAAGTTAAAATTTGCAGGTAAAGATTCCTCACCGTCCCGTTGACAGTAAGCTTAGTTCTCTCCTTGCTGATCGTGACAAATTGCCTTCAGGCCGACAAGTCATTTCCTTAACTCTTACGTGAGTCTCTCACCCAATTAACTATAATTTTGATCATTGTTATTATTTCCCAGAATTTGATTGTTTGTGCACTTTGCTATTTCACTTTTACCATAGTTACAAGTTCAAGTTGGATGAAGGAGCTGAGATAAAACCTTGCATCCCTCTACTTAATAACCGTGTGTATGATATCAAGTTTGAATCACAGTTTTATATGATATCAGATTCCGATAAGGTTGGTTTGATGCATTTTTGAATATTATTTGGTTCGTATTTTGCATATATATCTGTATATCAAGGATTTGACATGCTGATTTTGATTACATTTGACCACTCATGGAATTGGATGTAAGATATTTTTAACGGAAATTCTGAGCAAGCTTGTGGTGTTCATTAAACTCTACATAGATACAAGAATTGATGATAACATGCGGCAAACATGCAATTTAGGAAAGTGATATTCATTAACTTTTTTGAATATGATCCAAAACAAAGATGAATTGAAAAAGAACCATGTAGCCAACTAAAACTTGGTTGGAGTCAGTTTAGATTATAATAAGTGTGTAGTTTAAAAATTAATTAGCTAAATAAAAACCAATTGTAGAAATCTGGAAGAAAATAAGACAAAATGAAAAGTGAGCATTAATGTAATGAATAGATGTAGATCTAGACTCTTTAATGCTAGAATAGGTGAATCATGTATCGTTTTTGCAATACCTCAGATCTATCTTACCTTTCAGCATTTTGAATGTGTTGGAGACGGTCTCATGTTTATGAGCTTTAGTTGAGAAACATCTAAGTATAATGTACCTACTTTAGCAACAATATGCTAGTAAGCTCCCATATATATCAAGGAATCTTCCAAGCATTAGAAGGTACTTGTAGGTGTCAAGGAATCTGGTTAGCATCCGACGGGCCACAAGCCAGGGACTAGGTTCATAAGTGACTTTAGGAGATGCCTAGGGCCTTTTAGGCCCAATGCAGTCACTTCGAGCCCAAATTGCACTTAATTTATCATTTTATTAGGTTAAATTAAACCAATTAAGGTCTTTTAGGGTGGCATTCAGTTTAAATTAGGTTAAATTTGGTAAATTTGGGAAAATTAGGTTTGGTTTAGGTCAAATTATTAAAGTTAGGTGTCACTAGAAATTAGGTTATTAGGCCCAATTCAGTTCAAATTTAGGCAAGTTAGGTACAATATATATTAGTTAGGTCACATCATGATCTGTTAGGACTAGTTTAGGTCATGTTAGGTGTGATTTAGGTCAACTTATTAGTTATTAATTTTAAAGAAAACAATATGTATGGACATAATTTAATATCCAAATATAACTATACATATTTATATTTAACTCTTTGTCTTTCTATATATAAAATAAAACAATCGAAATGGCTATGAATTACTAGGCACCCCTTGATTGAGGAGTATGATTTAGCCGCCTAGACCAGTATGACAACTCTCTAAACCTACCTATCTGTATTGTTTTGTGGGGCATTAGTCTTCCAATCAACGAGATAGGCTAATAATTACAATTTTTTGTCAGGTATGTCATGTTTTCATAAAATTGATGTAATATTCATCAAAATTTGAACAATGATGTGACTATATCCTATGTCATCCCTTACTGAAACAAAGAAAAATCATGGAGAAAATGACTATTTTGTTGGAACATAACTCCATGCATTATATAAGTATATATACACACATATATGTATATATATACATTTATATTCTCGGAGCGGTCTTCATATGTAATAGCCACTTCATTTCTATCAACATGACTATTACATCTTTCTTTACTTTTTTTTGTTCACTCGGGCCACATTTTCTACACACATTGCCCCAAAATGTCTTTACGTCACATAAAAAAGTTTGAATAAGTTCCGATTGGATTTTCAGTTTCTCTAAAAAGATTATGACTTTCAAATTTATTGCAAGAGAAATGCAAAATTGTAATTGTTAGTGTCTAGTTAATTAAGGTTATTTGAGTCTATATGTATTCGGGCCCAAGTGTGACTTGCCCATTACGGTTGTGTCTGAGTCCGTACGCTTCCCCATTCTATAAATAGGCGAGGGATATCTCTTATCAAATATATCGATTAGCCGTCTAATTACTCTTTCACATGGTATCAGAGCAGTGATCCAACCTAAAACCTGGAGGAGTAAAAAACAATATCTTCCCCTCTGCGGGCGGCCACCGCTCCTGGACTTGGCCCCTTCCAGGCATCTCTCTGGTCGCCTTGGCCCCTTCTGAATCTGTTATCTCTCTATCCTTTGATACCCTCTTCCGCCATGTCTGAAGCCACCTTCCCCGCCTATTGTCTTGTGAGCACCTGTGCCCCTCCCTCCCTAAGCGATATTCCTGTGCATCTTCTTTGTTATCTGCAAGGAGTCCATGATCTATGACTGTGAATTCATGATTCCAAGACAGCGGGACTGCCACTTTTTATCTCGAAGTCTTCACACAACTTTCTAAATTCAAGCCGAGTCTCCCCGATTTCCGATAAACCAACACCATCCTTCAGTAAACACACCTTTGCAAACACAATTCACGATAATCATCGCGACGCTCTTGCCTTCTTAGTTTTACCACTATTCGCCGTTCAACATCTGGTGGTGAAGGGAAAGCCTATTGGCGCCTATCTTGCATAAGGACGTCTCGTCGCATGAAGTCCCTCCCCCTTAGACTGATCTTAAATTTCCACTTCCATCTTTGTTTTTATGTGCACAAGTTGCCCAAATCACAACTCTGTTATTTTTCTATGCTTTTCTCTCCTTGATAATTGTTTCCATGTTCCTTCAAACCAACTACCGAGTTGGAATGGGTTTCGCCTCCATCTTCAAACAAGGTATCAACATACAATTGGTTTAATTTTTTTTGTTTACGTGTTTTAGCATTCATTATTTCATTTAAGTCACCCTCACTCCTTGAGTGCATTTATTGTAGTTTGCCATATTCTTATCCTCACCAATAATGTGTGCCTTAAACCTAATAATTCCTCCACCTCTATTTTTTTGTTGAAGTAATTGCAAATCACTTGTTGCTTATTGTCACCCATAGGGTGGCAATGTCCCCATGCAATATTTGGAGTTGAACCCTTTTTACCAGCTTGGTTCTTTTCCTCACCCCTCCCAACACCTCATCTCTATCAGTATTAGACAAACCATTGCTAGAAGAATTAGCCATCTCCTACAAAATATACAAAAAAACACACATTTTATTACATTTGAATCGTTGTACTAAACTACCAACATGAAATAAATACATGTATGTAACATATATACAAACATGTAAAAGTAGAGTGCAAAGACATTGCTTCACTTCCTCTTAATTTGTTTTTTTAAGTATAATTTATTTTTCATTTTTTAAGTTTGAAATTATTTTTTAATCATATTAAATACATCAAACTCAATTCTAAATATATTTAAGTTACTTAAAAAATTATGATACTGATAAAGTAGAGTAGAACCATGGTTGGGCATTTTCTTGAATTATTTGTTTCTTATTATCCTTTTAATAGTTAATACATTATTTTTAATCATATTAAAGTCTATTTTTTGAAAATAATAATAACTCCATAATTGTTTACCTTTAATCTTCACTTTTGACCCTTATCAAAGAAAGTATTAGTATATAATGCACATATATGCATGGATCTAGGTAATTCCACGCAAAGAATTGATTTTTTAAGCAAAAAATATTAGATTTAATTGTTCATACAAGTTTAAACTACGGATCTAATGATATTCAGCAGGATTCATGCTTAGATCTACAACTTTTAAGAGTTTAATAGGTAGATCCACCATTTTGGGTAGATCTACCACTTTCGTCTAAAAGAATAGAGAGAGAAGTAAGCTAGTGGTAGAGAGGATATAGGTAGAACATAAGATGGGGGTCAGAATAAGAAGAGTATTAGAGAAAACGTACCTTGAATCCCTCAAAAATCCCCTCCGGAAGCTCCAAAAATCGCCAAAGCAAGAATATTCAGGCGAAACAATAAGATGGTGTCAGTCTGTTTCGCCGAAATAAGGCCTAAGTGGCCATTTTGTAGCAAAATCCCCATTTTTTCGGTGAAACTTGAAAAACCATTGAATTTTTTTCCACGAAATTACTGATGGTTGTGGGCATCGAAAGAATTGGTGAAATTTGCTACTTTTGACAAAATTTTAAACAATGGATTTGAATTAAATAAATTTACATCCATATTAGCCCAACTTATCTTTAAAATAAGTAATAGGTTAAGCATAATCAAGGTCAATTTATGATTTAGGTAAATACAGTGCATTTTGGCTTGATTGCGGGTAACTTGGTCTAGTTTAAGATTTATTAGTTCTAGTTTCATTAGGCTTCTTATAGTCCTTGCTCTCGTGAGCTTTGTCATTGTAACTAAAGCATTATCCTCTTCAATATGCACATGAGAAAGGCCCCCAAGTTTTATGAAGCAATTTTTCCTGTCACATCCTTGTCCTTCAACATTGGGGATCGGTCTTTGATCTGTCTTCACCACTTAATCTATATAGGGTTTACCAATTGATGTAAATGTCCCTTAGTGTTAGCATTCCCAAAGGACCATGGGTCCTTAGTGTTAGCATTCCCAAAGATCCATAGGTCATAATTTCCAGAATAAGGGTAGTTGATGGCTTTTTCCTTGCATCTTTTTGCTTGGTAATGGTTGTTGGGAAATATGTCATCAGGATAGGCAACAGAAAAAAAATATCTGCCATATTCCCCTTTAACAGATGATCGCGTCAACAACTATGCAGTGGAAAAGATGGTTTACGAGGTCATACCTGGTCCAGGAGCAAGTCCATCAACAATTCCCTCATTGCACTATCCACCTTTCTTCAAGTCGTACTCGGACGACGTCAACAACAACTCTTGGTTAATCACCACTGACAACGGTTGACCTTGTCCTCCTAGCAGGACAGACTCATCACCTCTATGGTAGTCCACACGGACCACCGGGAACTCCTGTCATTCTAGTAGAACTGACAAGGAGTTTACCCGCCTCGTTGGTGTACTAGCACCAACTTGCTCTCCCACAATTGTTCTCCCTTGCTATCCCTCCCTTTCTCGGGTAGGACTTGCTCGAGTTCTCTCGATTACCACAACCAGAGAAGATAAATTATTGTCAGAAGCAATTGAGTTGTATATGAGAAGCCCCCAGTACCCCTCTATTTATAGGAAAGTTAGGATCAAGGTTCCCAGTCTGAGTGGGGGAGCGGAATGGACCAAAATTTCATGAGTTTTTGCATCTTGCGAGCGGCGAAATGGTTGGTTCCATGTGAGCCAATCGATTAAACCCTTGAACCTGTCGTTTCATCATGTTTCACAATCACAATTGTATTGACAATTTATATCCGATTAAATGCACAACATGACGCCATCACTAATCCTTGAATCAATCGAATTGAATCATCAACCACTTGGTTTATAACCTGACCCGGTGGTTCATGGTCATGAGCCGATCGGTTCACTTCCTGAATCGGTCAGTTCATGGTCCATCATTGCTAAAGTTAGCTCAATTGACCTGACACACTGAAATGATCAGTTCAACACTTGAACTGGTAGGTTCACAGTTCAGTAAGTCAATATTCAACCAATGTTTTTTTTTTGGTCACGCAAAATTCTATTACTATAAAACCAAAACTTTGGGTACAAAAAGTGCCCCTAAGGAAGACAACTAGATCCCTAATCCCCACACAGGGGGATATACAAGGGATCAAACCAACATAAAACTCCAAACTGAAACAAGTCAGAAGAAGAAACAGGAAAAATAACAAACCAGAGAGACCTAGCAGGGGGAAAGAGCTGTATACAGGACCATTAGAAACACCCAAAAATACGCCCATATGAAACTACAACCCAACTACCAAATCAAAATGATAAGCCATCCCCTGTCCCACCTCCCAAGCGAGATATCAACTTGATCACAAAGGAATCAATATGGAGAAGAAAGGACTGCCACTCACTGTCTCCTCCCTGAAGTATTGGATCATCTGCACCTGATTCAAAACTTCACCCAAATAGGAACCAAGCAGAACACCTTAACTAGACCAAAGGGGCACCAACAAATAATCCCCTTTAGACTTCTGCAATTGAGAGCAGGCAACCATGGAGTTACGACAATCAGATCACCCACAAAGAGTGGACATGGTCACCTAGCAAACAACCGCATACAGCCAAAGGCAATTAGCTGTTGACAACCACAATTTGCACCTAGAACCTGTATCATGTTTGGGCTTCAAATAAAGCACTGGAATGCAGATCAACAAGCAGAGAAACTCCACACCTCCTGCATTCCTGTACTTTATCTTCATTGCCATCATCCTTCATGTGGCCGAAGGCCAACACCAGATAGAAGCATACCGTCGAACACCCTGAGGACAATCCCCCGCGCTGCAGTAGGGCCAACAGGGGGAGAGCCCTATCGCCTTAGTTCCCATTGACGAAGGCCCCGTGGAGGGGCCAACACTATTGACAGGCGGAGGACCGCCGCCGGCAGACCAGAACACCAGGGCCTGAGACCCAACTCAGCTCCATGAAACGATATCATCGAACTCCTGACACTTGCTGGTGAAAACCAACATATGCAGCGCTAGGCGGCCTGCCGTGGGATCTTGCGTCTGTGTCGGGGAAGAAACCCAATACTGGGAGGCGCCGCCGCTAGATCCAGTAGCTAAGTAGGGTTGTCGCTGGGCGGACCAGGGAAAGATCCCCAGCCGCCTAGAGAGAAACCCGCCACCTCCATATCCACCAGGGGAGGATCTGAGGTCAAAACCATGGCCAGGGGCCATCCACGTATTACCAGAAGTCGAACGAGATCAGGAGCCGCCAGTTCCCAGATGGGAGACGCTGCCGATGCATCGTTGGGAGGAGCCCCACCAATGGTGTTGGAGAAGACCCGAACTAACCAACTAGAAGTAGGTAGCCCAATCGCCGCCAAAGATGCCATGACAGGAGCCCAGTCAGCATCGAGGTTCGTCGTCAACCTCGGGAGAGGGAGGAAAAGGTGCTTGTGAAGGAGTGAGCCCTCTTCCACCTGCGATGACGGAGCAACAACTACAGTCCAGATCCTGATGGGAACGCCTACTCTCCATTCATCACTCTTGAACGGAGTGGAGCCGACAGAGTCAAGAATGCGAACTGCGAAACCGAAAATTGACTCCCCGCCGCGTGTCGTGTCGCCTCTTCGACCCACACAGTCAAGGGAGAGACCCAATGATTTAGACTCTACTCCCATGTCACTAACCTCGCCGTGGCTAAAGGCCAGGGGGAGGAAAGCGTCAAGGTGACGCTCCCTCCCCCCAACGGCGGCCACCGGGGAGAAACTAGAGAATGTCCATAACTAATTTATGACATCACAAACAATGAGCGGTATCTAGCAACATATCATTGCTACCCAAGTAATTAGGAAAGTTGGAGAACAACTTCAACCTACAATCTGTGATTGGTGTTACAATGATTGAATAAATCCTTTGTCATTGACATCCAGATTGAACTCGAGGCATGCTCTCAGTGTTCAATCCATGTTTTTGAACTAGAGCAAATTGTCTGAGATATATGTGACCTCAATATCATATATTGATTCACATGTGCATGCACATGCTTTTATCCGTCTCGCTTATCAAGTGGCCTAGATATCAAACTCTAGTAGGAGTGACAAATCCCATCTACCTCATTCACAGTCATCCCCATGTGTCACAATGTACTCGAGCACCACCTTTATGGTAACCCTTATTCAAAGTCGCAGTGAATGATGTTAAAGTACATTGAACAACATTTGATGAGTGTAATGATTTCAGGTCTAAGAACCACAATCATCACCTTCACTATGAGATATGATTATGACCACCAACTATGGTTCTTACATGTCACTCTCAAGGCGGGTCTGTGCGATACACTATTCTCCAACAAGTATCTATGTGCTTGGTTTGGTATCACATATCATGACTGATGAGATTCTGTCATCAACCAACACACACTCTAGTCTTATGTGTTATTGTTGTCTATCAGCCTTCCAAAATAACATCTGACTAGTGACATAACAAGAATGTACATACTCTTAACATCCATGTGATCTTATTGTTCAGGTCATCAACCCGAAGACATACGTCACTAAGTAATGTCATTCTTTAGACATTTATCATGTTCATCATTATCTCATAACTGATTGAAAAACAAAATGGAAGATTGTCTTTATTATTAATCAAAATATTTATAAGATATGCCATCACAATCATCATACATACTTAGCAACAATGGTGACATTTTTTGAACCAGTTCTTGGTTACACAAACTGCACCTGTCCATTTTAGGTCCCATTGGTTACTCCATATTTTCTTCCAATAGATCCAATGACTGGGAGCAAGGATTTGACATGCCAAATTTTGATGCCATTTCGCTACATGAAATGTAAATTGTGGATTTTTGATGAAAATTTAGTGAAATACCAGACATTGAGGTAAATTTTGATGAAAAAATTGTTAATATAGAAGCCATAGTATCTTAGTGCAAGAAATGGGAATTCAATGTGTTATTTACATTAAAACATATGTCCAACCCATAAAATTCGTTGAATAACAACTTCACATTGGATTAATGAACATTTAAGCAATTAATTGGAGCCTAAAATTAAGTATATATAGGTATGCATTAACAATTAACGATCAACATAACCCATAGCGACCATGATTTGCAGTAAAGATTGTGCCAATCTTGTTGAAGTTTGTATAAGTTTTGTCAGTTTGTCTACCAACATACTGACGTTTCCATGGAGATCTAGTTCTGTCAATAAACCAACATTTCATCCTTTGTGGAAAGGAAAATTTTGATTATTGTGTGAAAATTTAAATCCTTGACTGGAGTATAAAATTCTGCCATGTTTCTACATCACTGCTTTGCCATTGTTATACTCATGCGTCATATACTTTTGTTCCTATCCATGAGAGATCTACATGTAGATGACCTTTAAAGTGAAAATGGTATTGACGCACGACTACACTCCATATGCATCTTAAGTTAGCTGTGTTGAGAGTTCATTTGCACCTAATTAGTATGTTATATGCCATTTTTTCTTGTCCTTGACCAGACTTCTATTTCCAGCTTTTCTCACAAACTCTAGAAGCTTTCTCAAGACTGCGTAGAATGTTAAGCTTGTAGATATGATCCACATATGTCAAATATTTATATTCAAACTGGTGAGAGTGCTTCACCTTAATGGAATGTGCGGGTCATTTCTACTTGGTTGTGGAACATGAACTGATCAGAAGTGGAAGCACATATGTTTTCCATGTAATAGGTTGTTGGTATTAAGCCATTAGATTATATCACAATGTCACATATGTGAAAAAATTTCTCTATTGTTTGAAGAAAATGATCTCTCAGTTAACTAAAAAGACTGACTTTAGATCACTTTAAGTGCAATATAAACTTAATGCATGTTACTTGATTTACACATAAGTGTTAATGTGTAACTCTATGAAGTAGTTTATACATTGGTGAACTGCACACATTTAATGCATAATTGAATATCAACATAGTAATGTTTCAAGACTAATATGCCTAACAAATATATTCATATATTTATAAAAAGGGGCTCTATATTTAGGTGTAAGAGATTTCCTATAAATTTTACCATGTCTTTGTTTCATTGTTTTAGACAATTTCAAACTTATTTTTGCTATTGCGACCATATTATTGTCATGCTGTCGTTCAAATCGACTTTTTTTTAAAAGATTAATATAGTTATTCAACACCATTACCATGATATTATATGAATATAAAAAACAATGGCAATGGTGAAACGAATGTACTCATCACATTTTTTTGCGTATGTATCTCATAAATAAAAACTTTTTTCTTAAATTTTTAACACATCTACACCGTTCTTTAGATCTATATGGTTAAATTGTGAAGGAAAACTTTTAATATCATCAAGCTACATTTGTTACTTGGAATTACTTAAACTTATGCGTAGCATCTCACTCCTCTCTTTCTCTCTCTCTTATATCGGGTTCCCTAGTGAGTATAGACTACATCCTATTTACATTTAAGAAATTAACACTCTTGCTCAAGTTGGAGATAATATCATAGGGCTCCTAGCTTTCCTCAAGAACTGAATGAAACAAAATCAAGGTGGTGGCCCGTCAACCTAGTATATCCTATAATAGTCCTTGATAGCCAACTAATCCAGCCCCTTTTAAATGAGGGCAATGTCTATTTCTGAAATTTACATCATATATAACTTCCGTCTAATTATTGTATTATCAGTATGGTTAGAATTAAGATGACTATTGCCAATGAAGTGGCACCCCAGTGGTAAAAGTGATGATGTAAGACCGAGAGGTCATGAGTTCAAACCTAGGCGACGGGATGAATGAATCGCCAGTTTAAAAAAAAAGAATTAAGATGACTATTAGGAGTTTCCATATGTAAGATCAACACACTTCTAGCCAAGGATGATACGATTCATTAACTCTCTTGTTCTTGAGTGGTGAAACTAACTCATGAATTCTCAAGTGAGATCGTATTAATCACCTACTAACTTTAGTCCAAGGAATGAGGTTTTGTTTAAATGGTCGAAATATTGATATTTTCTTTTGATTTCGATGGGATTTGCTACGAAATCATGTAACTGTGTGATTTTTTGTGCATAACTCAAACGTTTCGATGGAAATTTTGATAATTGCATCCTTTGTTTTATTGTTGCTGTTTGAAGAGGAGAAAAGGGGCATTGGGGTGATTTCACCATTTAGTTCTCATACCTAGTATATATACTTATAATATAGAATAATTGCATTGGATTCCCTAATATTTGCTATTCCGTGTATTAGATACTAATGCAATGCATGCTTTATGTTGTTTTTATTTCTTTAATGAGACAATATGTATTCTGGTGGTGGTTTATCAGGCAATGAGGGTGCTAGGAAGCCAACTACACCAAAAAAAAATGATTTTGCTTGGAAACATTGTACTATTGTTCCTAGAGCCAATGAAATGGTTGATTATTGAGTCAATATCAACATCAAACTATTATCCCAAGTAAAAATTTGTGGGAGTATGCCCTACATATCCAATATTAATATTATAGCACAAACAGGTACATGCATGTACATAGCTCGTGCTTGCAAAATTACATAACTTAATTCTAACATTTTGTCATCGAAATCCTTCATCAAAATTCCTAGGAAATAGGAAGCTTTCTTACCTCCCACATGAAGGACCCCCACCTACCCTCGTATAAAATTTAGTTGCATAAAACAGTGCATTTAGATGTAGATACAATGTCTGTAAAATTTCACTGTTTAATTCATTCATTTTGGCATTGTAACGGACACATTTGCATTGATCAAAATTTCCGTCAAAAATTTCATAAATTTCCATTTTCACGCCGTAGAAATGACATCGAAATCGGATACCTCATTCCCAACTTTAGTCAATTAATATAAGAAGTCTTTTATTCAATCAACTCATACTACTTTCACCTAAAGGCAATAACTTTTATGTGTAGGAAGTCGGCATGCTAGCCTCACGCATCATAAGATACACCAATCATCTTTTTAAAATTTGCACCTTTAAGATTTCTATCTCTTTGGAGGATTTTTTATTGTAACTTAATTAGATCTCAATGAATAATGAATATTATATTTTCCTATCTCGTCGCATGCTATTGTAATACCAATTGTTTGCTTTGTGTTTCTTCTATTCAGCGCGTCTATGCAACCGGTGATGCATATCCAAAATATGTGAAACTACCAAAGGGTGAATATACTCTGCAGTTGCTTATAAGGTAACGTTTGTGTTAATTATTTCCCATTTACTTTAGCTTCCTTGTTAAGAGTCACCATGTTTGACCAAGTGTGTCACATATCAAAACACCTCATAGTTTCTGTTTTACGCATATAATACCATGTTCAAACAAGCATTAAATTGCTATCATTGATTGATTTGTTACCAGTACTAGGTATTTTTAGTAACTCATGTATAATCCCATATTTGATAGTAGCTCATTGACAATAACTGAAGCGATACACACATACCTGGGAGTGTTATTTGTGTATACTATAGCTTACATCAATTAGCAAGTTACATCTCTTTAACCCAAATTTAATTACAAGGCTCTGCCTTGTATAGGAATGTTATGAGGTCTGGTGTACCAAAGGTGCTCACGAAGTTACATGGTATCCTCTGTCCCATTAGCCTAATAGGAAGATATGACCTATAACTCTAATGCTCCCCCTCAACCTAGAGGTACATGTTGTGTAGTCCCAACTTGTTAACATTCGAGAAAGAGATAGAAGCGATCTGCTGAAAGTATGATTGTTCATTCTTCGATCTTCATGTGTGGTGAAACAATCTTCTTTGCTTTGACCAAGTTCCTGACGAAGTGGAAGTAACCTCGATGTGTTTGGTCCTTTCATGAAACACATGATTGTTGGCTATGCATATAGCCGCTTGATTGTCACATTCTAGAATAGGTGTACAAAATGGGATTACATTCTCATGTTGGATAGTCAATACCCACTGAAGTCACAATAGGCATGAGCCATGGCTCAATATTCAATTTCGGTACACCAAAGAAAGAAGCATCCTTATTGGATTGTGCTTGACACCCAATGAGAATACTTCATTGTAATCGAAGCCTTCAATCTTACTATCGTTTTTTGCAAAAGGCACACCTTTACCTTTTGCCTTTCTTTTTTTAGACCCACTACCAGCCCACTACTTTCTTGTCTTTGGGAGTTACCACCAACATCCAAGTCTAGTTCTTGTTAAGAGATTCCATATATTCCTTCATTGCAACAATCTATTGTGAAGCATTTGGACTTGAGACTGCATTATGGAAATTGATGGGCTCGTCATAAATATTCACATCAACCGCGATGGGAAGGGAATATGCTACCACCAACCCACCACAGAGTCATGAAAGCCTTTAAGTTGGGAGTGGACTGATGTTCCATTTGCCTTTGCACTTGGCTACACTATTAAGTTCGTCTGAAGTTATCTCTTCTTTAGTAGTCACCTAATTGACTAGCGTAGAAGGGGAACCTTATTCAACTTATGTGTACCACCTTGGTCCACAACCCAAGGCTCTATTAGAGTTTTGGGAATGATGATTGTCTCCATAGGCAAACATTAGCCTTGGTTGTGCGCTTTGTTCTAACTCACACACAACTTGGGAAAATTTCTCAACAAATCACCAAATAGTGCTACTCCAAACCAAACATGCTTTTCAAAGTTTTTTGTGACGAGCTTCCCGAAAAGGATGTGACCCTTGTTCATATAAATGACACTAAATTTGGTCAAATCAGCCGTAAGACCTCAGATCATACTTGTTTCCCCAAATCAGACCTAATGTGTCCAAATTTGACATGATTTGGCCTAAATCAAACCTAATTTAGCATAAACAGACCTAACTTCCCCAAATTTCTCCTATGTTGACCTAAACAAAATCAGACCTAATCTCACCAAATGAGACCCATTTCCCCCAAATCAGACTTGTTTTCCCAAAATCAGGCCTAATATGCTCAAATTTGACATAATTTGGCTTAAATAAAATCTAATTTTGCATAACATGACCTAATCAAACCTAAATTAATCCTAATTTGCCCCCATATTGATCTAAATGAGGCCTTACATTGCCAAATCAGACCTAATTCCCCCGTTTTGGACCTATTTCTCTCAAATTAGACCTATTTTTCCCAAGTCACACCTAACTTACCCTAATTTGACTCAATATGAGATAAATCACACCCATTTCAACCACAAAAATGACTCAACTTGTTCAATCCAGACCTAACTTGTGCTATATTAGCCTTTAAATGGCTTAATTTTGGGCCTAAAATGCCTTAGGCAACCACTTAGGTCACCTAAGGGGTTGGTTGTCCAATTTGAGGTTGACTGCCTAGAACCTAAGGTGCCTAGGCGTGCATCTTGATTTTGACTACCAGAAAATCATCATGTCTTAGAAGTTTTAGTGGGACAATGGAAATATGAAAAGAAACAACATTTGTTTGATCCTTGTGTTCTATGTTCACATTGCTCTGCCCACGACTAAGGATGATTTTGTTGAATTCATCGAGAAGAGCTGCTAAGAAACTACCTTCTTCCATGTGAAGCTGGAAGATGCACTTGTTTACCGCAAGCTCATTGATAATGAAAGTCTTCATATAGAGAGATTCAAGTTCATCCATAACTTCTTCTGTGCTTTTTAGATGGCTGGCCTCGTAGAGGACTTCATCCCCACACAAAGGAAGATGCATGTACGAGTCTCATGATCAATCTCTTCCACCGGTCATCCATCATGGATGTCAATTTCTTCAAAGGGAACTTCATGGACTCCTTCCTATATAACACAAGATTTAAACTTGACTTGCTAGATCAAGAAGCTCTCTAAGAGATCAAACTTATTGATGTTATACCTCAATGTCATGGTGGAGATCCAGTGAATGAACCCACTTTGATACCACTTGTTAAGTGTTGTGTTGTACAAGCGCTCGCCTGGGCTTAAGTCAGCCCGCCTCAAATTGAGCGCCTAGTCCCCTAATTGACCTAAGTTGTTGCCTAAGGCCTTTTGAGGCCCAAATTAAGCCAATTCAAGGCTAATTTAGCATAAATTAGATCTGAATTTGATCAAATTGAGTCATTTTATGGTTAAATTGGATCTGATTTATCCCAAATGAGGTCAATTTAGGGTAAATTAGGTCTGATTTGGGGGAAAACATGCCTGATTTGGGGGAATTAGGTCTAATTTGAGGGAATTAGGTCTGATTTGGTCATGTAAGGCCTCGTTTAGATCAACATAGGGAAATTTAGGGTTAGCTAGGTTTGATTTGGTCATGTTATGCAAATTAGGTTTGATTTTAGGCCAAATTATGTCAAATTTGAGCAGATTAGGTCTGATTTGGGGAAAGCAAGTCTGATTTTGGGGAAATGGTCTGACATAGTGAGATTAGGTCTAATTTGGCCAAATTAGATATTGTTTAAGTCAATATAGGGAAATTAGATTTTATTTAGGTCAAATCATGTCAAAATTGGGCAGATTAGGTCTAATTTAGGGGAAACAAGTATGATTTGGGGGAAATTGTTCTAAATTGGATGACTATGTCTTATTTGGCCAACTTTTGTCTCATTTAGGTGAATGTATGAAAAATTTATGGAAATTGGGATTCATTAGGTCATGGTGTACAAAAATAGGTCTGGTTTTGGCAAAAGTTAGGGTAAAATAGGTCAAATTTGATTAAATTTGGATCAAATGAGTTCAAATTAGGGCCAATCAGATCTGGTTTAGGTCATGTTAGTTTTGATTTAGCCTAAATTCTACATAATAGTATTATACATGTTTTGGCTACAAACATTACATGTTTAGCTAAACAATTTTGTATCAATTTTGTTTAGGTAAAACTTCCACTTTTCAATCCATATTTAATGATTTTGTTGCTTTCTTCATACGATGCTAGCACATTGATTGCATATTTATCATGTATATTTATATGTGTAAGGATTGTATTTTTTTAGAAATTTTACATATATATGTTAAAATAAAAATATATAAAAATGCTCAGAAACGCCTAGGCCTATGCCTGGGCGCTTAGGCTGTCTGGGCGTCCCCCTGGAACGCCTGGCCGCCTATACAATCATGGTTAAGTGTTAGAGTGGCGAGAGACTTGAACAACCATCCCAATGAACTTGTTGCAAAAATGAGCAAATGTGAGGCCGAATAAGGCAATGGAACAATATGTCGAGTAACAATAATGGCGACAAGAAATCAATCACAAAGCCAAATTTATAGTGGTTTGCCAATTCCCAATGCGCGAGCCTATACTCACTGGTTGATAGGGCTATCAACGAGGAGGGTAAAGCCTTATCCTTACTGTTATCCACCTAGGTACGGGCAAGGGTAAGTCCCCACCTTATGATTTCCTTTACATTACCCTTACCCTTACCTTCTTCCCCACCAGGTAAATAGGGAGGGTACGGGTAAGACGGAGAATCATGTATGATGAATTAAAATTTACTATTTAACAAAAAGGAACTACATACTATTTTGATGTTGGTAATGTTGTGAGGTAGGTGCCAGGTGGTACATAGATGTTGCTACTATTTTGAGGGAGGTGGCATATTCACCATTTAAAAGAAACCTACGTTTCGAGTATGTAAAATGAACACAAATTTATTTCATGTTTTAGTTGTGTGATACATAATGTTAGACTATCTTATTAATGTTAAGGGTAATCTTAACAACAGTTCTATTACATTTAAACACCAACGAATGGTAGCCATTGATCTCGAAACCATAATGTATTATTGTATATACTAGATTATAAATGGCGTTAAACTGATTTTTTTTTGGATGACTGAGGGAACCCACCCCCAGGCGGAGGCCCAAATAGTAGGGACGGTAAACCTGAGAGACCCTTGTGCCAAGACACTGGTATCTCAAGAAGTTGCATCGGAGGAACAATAAAATGACAAAATGTGAAGTAGCATGTCTAGACGTAAGGATGAACCTGGTACTTTATTGACACACAAAAGGAAGCCACCAATGTTAACTGCGCGTGGAGAATGTTCATTGCACGAGTAAACACATGGCTAATTGTGTTTTTCTTATCGATCTCAATATATTTAGTCAATCGGATTTGCTTCTTAGCTGATAAAGGGCAAGCGAGTATGGATAATGTTTATCCCTTACCCTTATCCTTACCCTTCAAAGGAGTGGGTGACTGGTTAAAGGGTAAATGGGTAACAAGTAAACATTTCTTACCCTTACCCTTACCCTACACGGTATAGATAAGAGCTGAACATGTTTACCCTTTCCCATTGGCGATCCTACTAACTGAGATGATATTATTCATGTTGAAGCAGTGTAATTAAAAAAGGCTGCATGCGGCCCACATGTACTTAGCCGCTTATAAGGACGATTAGTCGATGGACATTTGTTATCTTGGCCCAAACTAGATTATATTTTTACAGATAACATTCTCTTGATGTACTATTCTGTTGTATGTATTGTACACAAGTCCCATGCTTATTCAATATTTGTTGTTTTGGACCTCTAGGACATGTGGCGTCTTTTTGTATGACTTGGTTAGTTTTCATTGGTATGTACTTGTGTTAAACCAATTCGTGCGTGCTCCAGTTAAGTCTATGCTAAAAGGATTCTAGAATGCATTCTAAATGGTGCTTTACTTTTTAATGAAACTTTATATTTGAATTTATATCAAAATTTAGGGCAAATATGTAATTGTACAAATTAAATATGCAATTCTGTGATTAATTTATATATAATAATTAATTTCTTAAAAAATCCAAAATTGCATATAATTCCGTATATACTTTTGCATACCGCATATACTCTATAAGGTGACCTCTCCGCACGCATAACACATACTGCTTTTCAAAACAACTGTATTGAAGTAACAGAGAGGTTACATAAGAGAGAAAGAAGTACTTGATCCATATTACACCCAAAAGCCAACCGTAGATGGCATAGGTCAAAGTGGTTTGAAACCCTAGGTCCATCCTTGACTATAGCTCTTTGTATCACAACATCTCATGTTGTAAACTCATATCTAGCGCTAGGTTAGATGGTCTATTTATAAGAAACAAACCTACAACCTGCATTCTAATTGGATGGGGACTCAACTAGGGCACCGTTACGATCGAGTCTTATTGTATACAGTCTAGTACTTGATCTTATATGGTGTTAGTGCCCATATAGAAGGTTAGATTTGACCCTATATGGTCAGGTACCCTGATCATCATAGTCACAAATTCGGCATTCAGGATACGTTCGGTTGAGTTGAAAAGTTCACAATTCGGCAATCATGCTGGAAAATCGGGTAAAAAGCGGTCAAAACGTATGATAAAAGTAAGTTAACTATTCGGGAAAAAGTCGAGAAAAAAATCAAAGGATATATACATATATTGCATACAAATGTATGTATTTATATGTTTTGTACATATATGTGTACATATATATTGCATACATATATCTATAACTATTACTTACATATACATATATTACATACACACATATGTGCATGTACATACACACTGTCACATATATACACTCAAACTATGTTAGAGTCTTAATCAGTATAATACGGGAAAAGAACATATAAAACGGGAAAAAAGATTAAACATGATTAATTCACGAAAAATACGAGAATAATACATAATATTCGGGAATTGGTATTTATTCGTGGGTTTCATACGTTTACAGAAAAATTCGCATTTTAAACACACATTTTTCAAAAAGTCGGAGTATATTGTGACTATGCTGATCATGTATGTCATTGTCTCTAATGTATGCCAAGCAAATCATGACTATGTATGGTCATGTAACTTTGAGGTGCTAATATGTTTCCCAAAATTTTCCAAGCACTGTGTAGTCGTCTGAATCATTAAATAAAGCTTTTCTTGAGAGTTTAAGATGCTCTAAACACCTATGACCTCATCTTCCCAAAAATTGAGAAAGAGGATTGGGAACATCTTTCATAGGTCTACTCTTATATGGGGATTTCCTTTTGTATCTATGATCTTTATAAGAACCTCAATATCTTTTACCTTGATAAAAAGGAAAGCTTTGCATCTCACTATACATGGTCAATTTATAAGAAACATAACCAAACCTGCATTCCAATTGAATGTGGACTCAACCAGGGCAACATTATATGGTGTTGGTAGTACCATATACAGTTATATTTGAACAAATATGGTCAGGAACCCTGATCATATATGTCATTGTCTCCAATGTATGATCAAGCAAGTCATGACTATATATGGTCATGTACCTTAGAGGTGCTAATATGTTTCTCAAAATTTCCCAAGCTCGGTGTAGATGTCTGAATCATAAAATCAAGCTTTTCTCAAGAGTTTTAGACGCCCTGAACACCTATAATCTCGTCTTCCTAAAAATTGAGAAAGAGGGTTGGGAACATCTTGCTTGGGTCTACTCTTGTAAGGGGATTTCCTTTCGTATCTATGATCTTTTATAAAAAGCTTTGTATTCTCTACCTTGATAAAAAGGCCAACTTTGCATCCCACTATGATTGTATTAGAAGAATTAAGAAAGATTTGAAGGCATATTATCCTCTTAATGTTGTTTTCACTAAGGCTCTGATTTCTTCATTGTAACTAGGGTGAAAATGAAAGGAACTACATATCCTAGTGGAAAATTTGGTGATTAGTTTTCAGTATCCAAAGAGAACAATTTCCTCAACAATAACTTGACTTCCGTGTGTATATATATGCCAAAGTTTCCAAATTCTAGGCTAAAATAAAAGGAAATGACTTTTTGTTTCTTGTAGAATAGGGCGACCAAAAGAGAATGTAGGAGCCACAGTCGGGGGTTTATTGGTTCCTTTTGTCCTCTTCGAGTGACGGTGAATCAACTTGGAAATGTGGATCACTATTGACACCTATGACTAGATAATATGGAAAACACATCAACCACGGAGAATGAGTAGCAGCAGCCCACAACCGTTGATACACAAGATCTAGATCCAAAAGTAGTGGTAGCATCAGACAACAATTGAAATAAACCAACATCCATCTTTTAGGCCTTTGACATTGAGTGCGCCAAGGATGCCATTGCCCCAGCCAACTCCACGATATAATATCACATGCTTGAAAAGATTTAGTGGAGATCAAATGTCGATGTTATGGATGATCTTGTGCAGGTGTTATGCAATAATTCCACACCAATGTTTTTAGTTTTCACAACCAACAAATTCACCCAAAAGATTCTCTCACTTTGTAAGATGGATGATGAATCACATGGTGGACAAAAACGAATAACTTAGGGCCCGTCTGGTTGGGCCGCAAACCAAGTCACGCGGTTCTAAAACGCTGGTTTTTTATTTCCATTTGTTTGGTTGGGCTGCAAACGGAGCCGAGGTGTGAAAACCAACGCACAGTGCCCTTTGATTTGTACAGAAAACTGGGAAAAGGAACCGCACAACGAAAGGGCGCGGTTCCATTTCCAGAACCCGTCCGTGTCTATCTGAACATGCTTCCCACCGTGCCTCTTGCCTGATCACTTGTTTTTTTTTATCACAATTAATGCTAGCGCAGATAACTCCATGCATAATCTACCTCCAACCAAATGAAAACAAACAGAAAATTGGATTTGAAGATGCTTCCAACCAAACCGTTGACGTCTAGTTCCATTTCCTGCTTTTGTTTTCCAGTTTTTGAATTCAACAAGTGCATTGCAACCACACGGAACCAAATTAGCCGTTAGTTATGTCTTCAGTGTGTTGCACTCCTTCTATTTGCTGAAATGCCATATATCATTTGCCCATCATCCTGGCGATGTAGTAACTTGGATGGTGAACAAATGAGCTCATTATTGAAAGCACCTATCATCGAACTCCCCTAAGAATGAAAAAGATTATGACATGCCAGCCTATTGTGTGAGTTTAAACGTCCCTCCAGCGTGCGATAGACGGGGTGTGGGTGGGAGGTGGGGGGTTTACACTGCTGGGGGGGAGGTTCATAAAGTGGCTCTCCTCAGAAATGGCTCCACGATCATAAGAAAAATGATTAGCACATCGCTTTCATCATATGAAAATAGTTGTCAGTTGTATGTTGTATATACAACAAACCAATCATAGGTAATTTATTTTCCTTGAAAATATTAAAAATGAAACCAATCACGAACTCGTTTTCTAGGAAACGAACAAAAGTAAAATTAGTTCCTCAAAAACTCTACTTACGACAAACCAATCAGAGCCTAAGCTAAAAAAAAGAACGCTGTGTCATTTTTTTGACCTCTTTGCCTACAAGCTATGAATTGTTCGACAATATAGATTTTTGATATTTGATCATTTCCAAGCCATGATGGTGTATACGGAAGACTTTTGAGAATCATTCCTCCCTCTACTATTGAACTTTCTTCCCTTTTTGTGTATGACCAAAGCCACAAACGTGGTCGGTCGAGGTCTTTGAGTCCCTAACATCACAACTATTTTTGGCGCTCCAAAAGTCAGAAAAGGTGTTCCCCTTTATTTACACTATTTTAACTTTCGCAAACGTTTCAAAGATGCCGAAGATAAGTGTTAAGGAAACATGGAAACTTGAAAAGCAAGATATCTCATTGATCTGGCCATAGATAAGTCCCCAATAGTTTTGACATGTAATCACTGTTGTTGTTCGCTTGGTTAGTAGGTATCTACAAAAGCCACGATAATGTCACCAGAATGTAGTCTGCCATACTCTTTATTATCCTAAAGTTGTTAAGGAAAAGGTTTGTGCTGCCACAAATACAATCATTGCGATATTAATGGGAACTCTTATTGAGATTATGCATAGGACTGACAAGAAATCAACATTTGGCTTCTGCACATTTGTTGGGGGTGACCTAGTGATCTGATGCAACAAAAAACAAGTGGTCATTGCTCGTCCAGTGCTTAATTAAATACAAGGCTATAGCTTATACTGCTTATTAGCTGATGTGTGTTCAACATTTCTTGTCTGAGCTTGGCCTATCTCCTCCTATACCCATGTCTGTGCATCATGTGAATGCAACAACCATCTTCACCAACAATCTTGTCTTTGATTAGTAGACA